>PVIC010003329.1:0-69463 GCA_004025085.1 Thryonomys swinderianus
GCTGTGTATCTAAAGGATCCAGTCCGATGTGGAAGGCCCAGAGCTCACTGTAGCATTCTGTATAAGTTCGTATCAACAGGTTGACGGGCCAGTGTTAGAAGCCAAGAGACACTGTCCACGGTGAGGGTGAAGACCGAAGCTCCTCTGAAGAAACACAAGCAAACCTTCCTTTCTCGTTTCCCTTTTATTGCATTTAGGCTACAAGCCTAATGGTCAGTGCCACTCACACCCAGGTGGGTCTTCTGTTTCAGTAGATCCCTGTGGCCACACCCAGAACTAGGCTGATCTCACTGGTGGGTGTTTCTCACTGATGCTGACACAATCAGCTAACCATCACAGCTGTAGTGATCTTCAAACACCCTGAGCATGATTTCATTCCTGACCCCTTCCCGTGACCCCATTCTCTGGTGTTCCTTGAACTTCAGGTGGCCATCAGGACAGTGCAGGGTGAGAAAATAGTAAGCTTTGCAATAGATGTGCTTGACTCTAAGTATGGGCTCAGCTTTATCACTGCTGTGTGACATCAGGAAAGTGACCTGTCTTTGCCTCTGGGATGGGTTTCCCAACATACCTTGCAAGGCGACAATTAGAACCTGACCAGTGTGGGAAGCTCCTCCCCATAATAAGGGTTCGATCATAACCATCACTGCACCCACCTTTATTATGGTCTAAATATTTCAAGCACCTTGATTTGCTTGTTTTTCCACAGGACCATTTTCTCTTGAGAACTGTACTACAAAAAAACCAGTCTCTTATATCCCATATATTAATCATTTCCTTTTTTCCTCATTTAATAAATATGATGTTTATATAGGACAGTAGTCAAAGTGCTACAGAAATCTCCCTGCCCTTTGAACACCATGTCAAACTGCTTTTTAGTATTCAAAAATTAAAACATATGTTATATATAGTGTATATAATATATATGAGAAATTATATGATATGAATTCATATATAATTTTTTTTAATGCTGCTACTTTGAGAAATGTGAAATTAGTATTAGAAGACCGAGGTGTAGACCACTGATAATCTGTGTTCTAATAGTTGATGCAGCTGTGGGCAAAGTACCAAGTGAATAACTTAATAAACATGTTTATGGTTTAGATCTGGGTCAAAATATCTTATTATCTGTATTGTACGAGGTCATATCAGATCTGAGGAATAGTATAAAAAGAAAAGTACATGTTGCAGAAAATTCCTCACTTTATGAAAAGTTGCAACTTCCTAGACTCTTATATTCTTTAGCATACACCAAACAGTTGGATCCTTAGTTATATCTAGAAGCAAAATTCTTACAACAAAATTCCCATTCTTACCCTTGACTGAGTTTTTAATGTTCTCTTTGTCTCTACTCTTTGGGTCATACATAGATTTTTATAATCACCAATATTCTGGAAAGGGATTACAGCCTGTGCCTGATTCTATGTTGATATTCTGAGATAGATAGGGCATTGATAATTGGTATCTAGAGATCATATCTCCAATCTCATTTTAGTCAAATGCTTTTCTGTAGTGAACTTTCAGCCTGAGCTACTAATAAATAGAAAAGTAGAAACATGCTAGTGAGCATAAACCCGCTGACCTTTGAACTCAGCTCCTGTAGCAGTGAGAATTTAGGAATGCAGGAGACAATTAGGGCTAGGCCATCCAGAGGGGAGGAAGGCCATTTCCCAGGAGCCTGAGGCAGACCTGTTCTTTAGGCAGAATTACAGGGCAACAAAGGGGGCAGGAACTTTTGCAAGGTCCAGAGTCTCACATCACTGAATCCCAGCATGCTCTGTGAGTGTAATTAACACCCACGTTGAGAGGAGTCATACGGTCTTGTGAATGCTCAGAATATTACACTGAGAATTCCCAGAAATGGTCATTCATTTAATAATTAAGTGCCTACCATGTGCAAAAGTCCGAGCCTGTGGCAGTAGCCGGCGTTTTGCATGACCTTGATTTTTTTTTTTCTCCTCAAGAGAATGCACCAGCGAAATCCTCTTGCTGCAAGGCAGAGAAAAATGCTCCATTTGTCACTTCTCAGCTGAAATGCTTCCATCAACCTCGAATGACAGAAGTCTCCTGTGCTCAGTATTGTTCCATCATCATCATCATCATCCCAGGCTCCTGGAAAGGAGCTGAGAGAGCTTCTTTTAATGCCAACGGTGATTTGCATGTTCGTAGAAGGTTTGAAGTTTCAGAAATTAAATGTCGGGGTGTAAAATTTTCTTGAAGAGGAAAGCATGATTGCATCGAACTTTCAAAGTACAATCAAAGTCTAACGGAAATATAATTATTATTGTCGGTTTATCACCTCAAACATGTTGTTGTAAATGTCATTATATCAGATGAGTTTGGTAACAGGTTTTCCATTTTGCACTTTATTTGACAAGGTGATTCATTGTTTAGTGCAGTTTAAGATGTCAGTCCTTCTGGAAGGAATTGAGCTGAGTTGATGTGCATAAGAACATTTTTCCATCAAAGTATATGATTAAAGAAGAGTTAGACTACTGAAATATTGTTTCCAAACTTGCTTTGAATAAGAGTGTTTCTCTGTGGAGATGTAATTTCTCACAGTTTGCTACATCTGGGAAAGTGCGCAGAAACTCTGCACGCTGCCTACAGCACTTTGCACAGCTCTAAGGCAAGGAGAGGCTAGGCCAGGCCATCTACCCGCGGTAAATCTGTCTCTCTCAGGGAGGCCTATCTAGCTTTTGCTGCTGTAGGTGACCCTGGTCTCGGGTCCCTGTCTGGGCTGCCAGTTTTGGTGAGCCCGGATCCCGAGCCCCACGCTGGTGCACCACCTGCACGCACCCACCCGGCAGCCTTGCTCGGGGACCTTTGTTCTCCCTGACCGAGGGACAGAGGATGAACAGACACCAACCAGCTTAACACGCAGGTCACCGGGGACCTCTTTCTTACCTGTGGCAGTGAGTCTTCGGCTCATCTTGTTTTTATCCACCTAAACACTGGCGCAGGCAATCAAAGGCACACAAGATCCATCTGGTTGCCAATTAGTACATTCTCTGGCGAACCAACCCAAGCTCAGCTGTCCTAACTTCCCCCTAATATGCATCACCGTGTGTGCAGCCTTTGTCCTCTGTGCTCACAGAGGAGGTCAATGTCCTCAGTTTACCGTTATGATTCTTTGTTTTGCTGCAAATAAAACATCTCACAATAAATGAAGGTGACAGAGCAAACTGTTTGCCCGCACATAGTCATGTGTTGTATGCCGGCTCACCTCGTGTTGGTCACCAGGTAGTGGACACATCACAAGTCAGGACCTAGCGTTTCAGCCCCGGAGCAGAGTCAGAGCCTTCCTTTTGCCATTGTGATGCTGCCACCAGCGTTTCCTTTTTTTCTCTTTGTTAATTTCTCAGATCAAAATCGCAAACAAGAATATAGATCTTTGTTATAAGGAAAACTACTATTCTTATTTATGTATTTATAAAAGGCCAGGAACTAGACAACTTGGGTATTACCTCTCACTTGAAATCAAGCTTTGAAATGATTTGCATCCATTTCACAATTGGAGCAGCTGAAGCCCTGAAGGGAGAAGTTATTTGCCTAAAGACATCCAGACAGGAAGTGCAGTGCTGGGATTCAGAGCGAGGCCCTCCCACTCTAGAACTCAGTGCTCCTTTCTTCCTTGTGCCTTTTGTGTGTCCAAAACACATCAAATTTCTTTCTTTTTTTTTTTTCTAGCAGTCTGGCCTACACGTTTTACCACTTGCCTGCTGTACGTATTTTTAAAAATTCTACTAGCTGTCTGCTGTATTTTGTTTTAGGTGTAATTGCACACAAAAAATATAAGCTGTGAGAAAGAACCTTCCTTTCTTCCTTTCCCCAGATTGAAATACATGTTGATTTCAATAAAGGTTAAGACATCCCAGGCCTCTTACATGGAAATTAGATGTAAAGGAACTCTCAAGTATCTTCCAAATAACATTATTTAAAATTACCCAAGTGGAGAGTATCATGTGATAAAATTCCTTAAATCGAACAGTCTTTTTTTTTTTTTTTTTTTGAGACAGGGTCTCGCTTTGTAGTTCAGGCTGGCCCTGAGCTCACTATGGAGCCCAGGCAAGCCGCCGCGAACTCAGCAATCCTCCTGTCTCTGCCTCCCAAGTGCTGGGATGACAGGCATGAGCCACCACGCCCGGCACTGTGGTATGCGTATTAAATGCTGGTGGGCGTGAGTCTCCACGCCCAGCATTGTATCGGGGATCGAACTCAGGACCTTGTGCTTGCGAGGCAGGCGCCGGAACCACTGAGCTAACCCTCCGGCCCCAAACAGTCTTTTGATGAGAGATACAGTGAACAATATTTGAGAATATAAAATAATCAGTATTTATGTTGCTGCCATTAAAAAATGACAGATATGTCATAGTTTAATAACCCCTCTATGATGACAGCAGACATAGACCCCCATAGGTGAGTTCAAGGGTGAAATATTGTCAAGATTTCTTGGTTTTCCTCAAGGGTAGAAAGTCCTAGATAAATTAAAGGATTTTAGCCCTGTCTCGACTTTTTAGCTTGAAGTTAGATTTTTTTGGTTTCTATTTCAATGAATAAAGCCATCTCTGGATAAGGGAGCTTGTTTTTACTTTTGTGAAAAATTTTCAAACATGAATCTGTATGCAAGTATTAGATTCCTACATATTTGTGGTTTTAAATTTAAGAGAATTAAAATAGTCATATAGTAATATCTAAAAACATCATTTCATTGCTCAGCGAGCACTAGGGAATTATACAGTGGTTGTGTCCTTAGTTTCTGGTTCCTAGGTTCAACACCCAGTGCTAACTCCATACTATTTCTTATAACTTCAGCAAGTAATTTAATTTCTGTTCTTCAGTATTTCCATTTAAACATAGTACTTAATTTGTAAGCTTATGAGTTCATACTTACAAAGCACCTCAGTGAATATTTGAGCACATAATAAGTGCTATGATTATTTTCTTTGTAAAGTTTTTCCTACAAGCAAAATGGCAGTGCCTTATAAAATATGTATAAAAGCATATTTTGAAAAGCATTAACTCTTTTTGGAATTTTGCTTAGTTTTTTAGGAAAAATAAAATTCGGTGATAAAAGTCATCTACTATGGTAACTACAGGGAGAGCCAGAATGATGTACAGATTATAAGAGTTACTAGCTTGAATAAAACTGACCTTGGCCAAGTAGCAAATGTCTGTGGGCTGATGGTTCCTTCTCTGTAAACTGGAATACTACTGTATCTAGCTGTTAGGGGCATCAGTGAGATAACACTCAGTAAGCACTATTAACTCAATAACAGCTCTGATCAACATTAGGGTGGATAATTTTGTTATTTGAATCTCATCTTCACATTATTTTCTCATCTGTCAAGAAGAAATATAAGTATTTTTAGTATTAGTTCACAGTGTTGGTATAGTATGGTATATAAATATAAGTATATATTATACTGGCTGATTTTACTTAGAATAGAAACATACATAGAAAGGAAAAAGGAGTATGGTAAGCATCAAGGATGCCTATGTGTGCATACATAGCAATGGGAGATTTTTAGGGCATAACATGTCAAATGTTTTATTTCTGTATTTAAAAAAAGAATGTGGAGAAATCACACTGAGTTTAGAGAACTAAAAACAAAATAAAAATAAAATATTGAAGAAATAGGAAATTTTCCCTGAAAAAGAGGATAGAAGGTATTTGCCTTATTTACATGAAAAAAGACCAGCAAATGACTTTCTCAAGGCTTTAGAAGAAAACTTTTATGAGGACGTTGACTTTCATTTATGAGAATAGAGGAGCCGATTACAGAGAGTGGAGAGCAAGAGGAAGGGCTTTGGACATGAACACGTTTCCAGCCTCAAGGCGCCCTCTCAATAGAGACAATAATATCATTAAATCACTAGATTTATTTGTTTGTTTGTTTATTTTGAGACAGGTTCTTACTATGCCATTTAGGCTGGCCTTGAGCTCTCCAGGCTGGCCTCACACCTGCAGTAATCTCCCTGCCTCATCCTCCCGAGCGCTGGGACTATAGGACTGCACCCCCACGCTCAGCTTTCTAGAAATATTTAAACATAGTATAAACAGCCAGTATCCGGGATAGTCTTAGTGTGATGAAATCTAATTTCTGGACATGAAAAACAACTGGATAACCATTTGTGACTCCAAGATTGTATTTGTGAACCGCAGAGCAGAGCTTCCAAATTCGGTTCTCTGGGGGCACCAGAGTACAGAGCCGAGATCGGAGCCTCGCACCCCCGTGAAGGGCTGTGACGCCGGGACCGTCGGCAGGTCCAGATGGACAGCCTGGTCCGTGTACTTAAGGAATGACATCAGTACCTCATGTCTGTTTCGATATGAAGAATTCAGAGAATCACCGACTTTTTTGTGTCGGGTACTGAAATATCTGACATCTAACAAAACCTCTACACATACAAGGATGAAATCAAAGGGTTTATAGTTTCAGTATTCAGACTGGTGAGGAGATCTCTGGATTCCCCCCAGTAAAAGAAAACAAGAAAAACCCAACCAGAATGTCCCAGTGCTGTGGCCAATGTGATAAGGTCTGCATTTCATGGCAAGTGTTGATGGCCCCGTCCATTTTCAACAGTCTATACTGCGAGACTCAGTTGATGTGACTCCAAATTTCCTATGCCAGAAAATCAAAACAACCTTCCAAACTAAAAGAAACAGATCACATTCTTCTGGTCCTTTTTTCATCTTTTTCTTCTGTGTCTTCAGGTTGTTTGGTTAGCAACTTTATATGTGATCCCAACCAGAGGATGTCTTAAATGTACTCATTCAATCATCTGTAGGGCATTCATTCTTTTATTTAGTAAAAATTTAAACACACACACACACATACACACACACACACATACATACATATATATATATATATATATATATATATATATATATATATAAAACTACTGTGTAAAACTTTAGAGGGGCTGATAAAGCTGAAAGCTTATTCAGGCAATGAGATACACACACAAATAACTATAAGATAATAATATTATTTATCATATATATTATCTATATATCTATATAATAATATATTATGTATAATATTTATGTCTATATAATATCTATAATATTATCTGTATAATATCTATAATATAATGATTATAAATATAACTATAATACATGACGAGGCATAAAGATAGATCAGCAAAATAGATTTTGGACAATTGAAAGAGAGTTAAGAAATCAGCATGCAGTATATATTTCTAAAGATAAAATTTAGTCTGTCAGGAACATTTTAAGACTTTTCATGAAACTTACTGATGCATTATTGGTCACTGAATCCATAAAAAGGCTTAAGTGTATGATCTCAACTTAGATTTGAGGCTTATAATTTTCCATTACTGTTGGCCCATATGGCACAAATTAACATGGATAGGAAAGGCCTTCTCTTTGACAGATAAAATGTCTATTTTAAATGGCATGCGATAGGGCTGGATCCCAAGTGCCCTCCTTTTAATTTTATGACTGAACAAATTGGTTGTCTCTCAGTGACCTAGCCACAGTGAGTCATGCACTTCTCATATGTTGAGCACATGCCTTCCTGTATGGTTGCACAACTGTCTTTGACAAGTAGTTCAACCTATTGGCCAATTTATGTCAGAAAGAGCGGTACGTATTAGTTCTCCTAAACTCAGCTTGGCAGGTATGCGTTGATGTCCAGATGGATAATATCAAATTGATCTGCTCACCCGATGGCTACATTTAGTTCCTCTGGGTCACAGCTCAGGATTTACCTTGTTGACCCTTGGGACGCAGTTGATCTTCAAGTTGCAAATTTTTCAGGAATTGTATTGAAGACCTCCTGTAGTCAAAGCAGACTTCTTCACCTTGAGAAGACCATCTTTTTGTGTTGTACAATACAGCCTGGTGTTTTCATCAAGAATTAATTGTTTGGAGAGAATTATTCTTGATCTGTTTGAAAGTTCATTTGACTCACTCTAGGTAAAGTGATCCCGCAGTCAAAAAAATGTATCAGACAAGTCCTTCTATTTTAATAAGAAAACAGTGTCTTTTCATCCATATATCAGAGGGTAATTGAAGTTCTGAACTGCGTACTGTTCACCCTCTGTCAAAAGCCTGGCTGAGACTCTCGGAGGAAGCCGTCAGTCGTGCGTCATCAGTTCATCATCAGGCCTCACCCCAAATGTCATGTACTGTGTCCTCAGTTCCCTTGTAAGCCTGTTATAAGAAGTGGCCCCATAGAACCTCTTTTATGAAGGTTTAAATTATGCCATCTATTATGCTATTCAATGGTCCTTAAATGGACATAGAATCAATTTTTCCCACTATTCAGGTGCAAGATGAAATTAGTCTAGTACATAAAGAATATTTTCATCGATCATATTCCTTTTCCTAGATTTCTGGGGAGTTAAGGGTGAATTTCTACAGTTAGTTTCAGTATTTTTCCTTCAGCTAGATATTCCTTACTAATTTCTTCACCATTTTTATTTATTGGCTTACATGGGATTATTATGTCATTTCCCTTTGTGATTTTGTCATAAGTTGCATCAGTGTATGCAACACATTTAGAAGTAGAAAGTGTATAAATACATAGGAATAATATCATCTCTTCAACACAGATGGGCTAGCAGATTAAGCACTGCCTTGAGTAATGTGTCAGAAAGTGTGGGCAATGTTATATGTGCAAAAGATTAACCTGGGCTATCTGTTAGGCAGAGTCCTAGGCTCTCTTTGAGGTCCACCGAATCAGAATCGTGGTGGACATTGGGAATCTTTGCTTTCACAAGCTCCCCAGTGAGTCTTTTCCAGGTATTATCTGAGAATCACTAGTCTTGGCAATTGTCTAGTTGATGCCAGTGCACAATCATGTCTCCCCAAATTGCTAAATTCCCTTTGGGAGGAAGGAATAGCTTATGTTTCACCAGCATTTTCTATAACACTAACAAGACACTCATTTAGATACTAATAAAGAACTTGATTATATTATTTGAAGAGAATAAGAAATCAGGAAAGTTTTTCTTCTAATCATGCATGAGTTATGGGAGCCCTGACATCACAGTGAGAACAGAAGATGTTCAACAGGGTTTCAAAGGGCTATTGGGAGGAATTTTCCTAGTCATGTTTGGAAGATGAGAGGAAGAGGAAGGGCAGACAGAGAGAGAGAGAGACAGAGAGACAGAGAGATGGAGAGACAAACAGAGAGACAGAGAGAGAGACAGAGACAGAGAGACAGAGACAGAAACAGAGACAGAGACAGAAAGAAACTTGAACAAATGGGAAAATATCAGGGCCATAATTTGAGATAGGGAATGGTATAAAAATGGAATATTAGGGGGCTAGAGGGTTAGCTCAGTGGTTCCAGTGCCTGCCTCACAAGCGCAAGGTCCTGAGTTTGATCCCCGGTAACCACATACAATGCTGGGCGTGGAGACTCACGGCCACCAACAATCAACACCGCATACCACAATGCCGGATGTGGTGGCTCACGCCTGTAATCCCAGCACTCGGGAGGCAGAGACAGGAGGATTGCTGAGTTCCAGGCTTGCCTGGGCACCTTAGTGAGCTCAGGGCCAGCCTGAACTACAAAGCGAGACCATGTCTCAAAAGCAAAAAAGAAAAAAAGACTTAAGGAAAACCACTAGGTGGAAAGAGAATTCAATTAATGTACTTCGTATTCCTGAGAAAGTAAAGTGATGACACACCTAGAAATACTGGAAAGAGACACATGAGTTAAAAGGGAGCATGTTAGGTTTCAGAAAACAAAAGAATGTCTTCTAAGAAAGGCTTAATCACTAGAGCTCAAAGGATTATAATTTAATGAGGAATTGTGGATCAGCAGTTTCAGTAGAGTGAAAAGGGCAGAGATAAGGCGTGGAGGAGGAAAACAGCTAGTGTAAAACTTCTGAGAAGTCTGATACTGAAGGGTCATAGTATGAAGGAAAAACCGAGGACAGGATACTACAAGATGCCAGAGTGCCTTTGGCAAGTTCCGCTGAGCAGGCTTCTTCCCACATGGGCACCAGGGGGACTTGGCCAGGAGAAAGCTGCGTGATTTCATCCTGAATAGCTTCTCCCTCTGAGAGATTTGGGCAATAAGCAAACGCTGCGGGGAGGAAAATTTTGATGACAGCAGATATTTAAGCACATCCCTAGGGACGGGAAAATTTGCCAGTTGTTGGTGGAGGTGAGGGTGGCATGGGATGTATTCAAGAAACAAGAGAACGAGAAAAATCAGAGAGCCATGAATGCCAGATTCTTCAACGACAAGCGGATACAGCCATTCACACCAACAATTTACTTGAACATTTTTTCAAGTCATTAATTCTTTTGCATAAAATCAGTGTGAAATGGAATTTAAATCTCCTTTTGTATTTTTGAAAGGACCTCAAAATATCCTCTGAGTGTCATATAGATCTCTATGAAGTAATGTGGAGATTTTTTAGCAGTATTAATTTTAAAAATCAAAGGCAAATAATACACAAAGTATGAAGCTTTTGGGGTAAGAAATAAGGGAAAATAGGAATATATATTGTGTACATGACTATTATTATAGGAAAATAGAAGACTAAGCCAGAAGATTATGGATTTGCATACTTACAAGGACTAGAAGAAAATGCCATGGAAGGGAAGAGGAGGGAATAATAATTTTTTAATATTACATTTTTGTATATTATCAATTTTGAAGGCTGGTTAATTATTCTATATATTCAAAGAATAAAATTAAGTCAATAAGAACAGGGACAGAAAAATATCTGAAATTGAAAGGAACTGAAATAAACTTCATTTTTGTTATTTTAAATGAATAACATAACTATTAAGAAAAAAGGAAAGAAGGAAAGGAAGGGAGAGAAGGAAGGAAGGGAGGAAGGGAGGAAAACGGAAACTCCAGCCCTTACAAACTTTGAAACACCATCGTTACTTGCACAACTTTGGTTCTGAACAGGGTGGGGTATATGAGAAGCAAAGGTGGGCTATGGAGAAATTGCAAATGAATCTTGAACTCTTTTTAGTAGAACTGTTCTAAGGCAATTCTGACACTGTTTATATGCCTTGTATTTTATACAGCATGTAAGTGTGTTCATAGCCAACTAGGCTTTTCATGGAAGAAGAACAGAAATATAAAAATGGAATTGGACAAGTCAAGAGAGAATCTTTTGGGAAAGGATTGAAATTTCATTATTTCTTTGAACTCCTAATTTCTAAAATAAGTGTGTATACATCTATTCATGTTTATGTGCATGCATATACCTTTGCAATATACACCTATGTGTATTTACTTGTGTATTTACTTTCATACATTTCCTAGCTTTGCTGGTGAAGAGTAAAAAAGGAAACATAGCCCCCTGGCAATAAGCAGACGTGGCATTCACATCTGTTCCCTAATGTCATTCCCCGCTGAGGAAGACAAAGGCTGCTCAGAGAGATGACCAATTCAAGGCTTGGGATGTTGGGTGGAGAGACTGCTAAGGACTTGCTTAGCAGGTGAGGAGCCCGAGTTTGATTCACAGTACTGGGGGGAAAAGTTTAATAGTTCAGAGATGTAGGCATCAGATAAGACTTGAACATTCTATTGTACCAGAAAGCAAAGAATGGCTTAACAGACATCACAGGAATATAAGAGCCAGATTAAAAAGGCCCCCACTGGCCAAATCTGGGACAATTTGAGCAACCAAAATAATATAAACAGTCATGAACTATAAATAATTGGGGAAAAAAGTGTAGACAGTGTTAAAGTTAAAAAAGGATAATTTTACAACGATCAAGGTAAAAATTAGAGAGGAATTATCAATAGATGCCAAATGTAGAAAAAGGTTTTCAAGAGGGGAAGAATATTTGTGTGATTTTTACAGTGGTTTCCCAAAAAAATCATCAAAATGAACATCTAGTGGGGGATATACAGACACTGGGTTTCTATAGATATGGACCCTGAGAAAGACAGAACACATCTGTGCAACATTTCTGCAGAGAATACATAATTTCAGTCTAATCATGAGTAGAGATCAGCAGGGTAATTTATTTTTAAAAGTGAAGCCTATTCATTAAAATCGTTGCCTTAAAAAGATAAGTAAAAGAAAATTAAAGGAAGCTAAAGAGATATGACACCTAAAGTCAATACTTAAATAATGTACTGAAGGAAAAATATGCTATAAAAGATATAAAGCTGACAAAATTGGAACGATAGATGAAAACATTGTAGGTATTTCTGAAACTGACAACTATACTTCAGTTATGTAAGAGAAATGGCTATTTACTCTACAGGAAATATACAGTGAAATAGGGATAAAGGCCCTGTATGTTACTTATCACCACAAGTTCAGAAATATAAAAAAAACAAACACAGGGAAAATAACAAACCATATGGGATGAAATATTAACACTGAACAAATCTTAATGTGAATCTCAACATGTCCTATTTTTATTTTTATAATATTCTACAAATCTGAAATTATTTTCTAGTAAAAAAATGTCTATTGAAATTTTAAATGTTTATAGTTGTTGTGTTGCCACTAACAAAATCCAGCAAATATAATCCAAAAAATTTTTGAATCATCCCTAGAAGATAATGAGAAATTTGGGGGTAAAGTCTTTATGAACTGAGACCTAGGTATTTACTCGTAACAGGGACAGGGCGGGGGCATGTAGAGAAATGTCATAAAAAGGATGTTAGCGTTCATAACAAAATCCATATTTTTATTCCATCAAATAGAAATTTATACTTTTACTTTATGGAATTCTCTCTCCTGCCTTTTCAGATATGAAACAAAATTAAGTATGAGAGACCATATAGTTAAGGTATTTCTCAAGCAAAATATGATGAAAATGTACATTCCTACTAGAAAATTAGTCTCATCCGTCATAATTAACTACTACATTTTTCTTTCATCAGGCTCTGACCTTTAAGGTGTTCCTGTTGTGTGTGTTTTTAATGCCTAACTTTTCTCGAAAATGTGCAGAGGTCATAATGAGGCATAATTATATACAGTATATAATTTTCTTTGGCCTTTTTGCAGTGCTAATTTAGCTATCATTTCTTCCTATAGAATTTTTATAAAAATATTTTAAAAATAAAAATACTTTCTTCAGTTTTGGCACGAGTTATATATTCAACAGTTTGAAACAGTGAGGAAACTTAGCCATGTACATATGGATGCTAAGTAACAATGTATATAAATTCTTATCTAGATGGCTAATGAGCTTTAAGAATTGCTTATTTCCTTCCATACATGGTAAACTTCAAATGGTGAACATATAAAAACAGAACTGTTTCCTGAGTAGTTAAGGGATTGTTACTTTCTACACCTTGCATCATTAGTCGTTTGAGATTGGCAGGTTTGAGAACATAAATATGAGGGCCGATTTGATTTTCACATCATTTTAATGATAAATTTCAGCAACTTGGCTTTCCATACAAAAGGATACTTTAAAACAAATGTTTCAGCAAGCAAGCAAACACACAGGAGGAATTATTTGTTTTGAATTGCTTACTTAGCATAAGTAACTTTCTCAACTGATAGGACTAGACTAATTCTATAAACCTCAGAGTGTTTTTATAAACTAGTGGTTAGGGAATCTTAGGATTTAAAGAGGATCTTAAGCATTTTTATGTGCCTAATGCTTTCAATCATTTTAAGTCCTTGAATAAATTTGCTGAACATTTTCTGTATGTAATGTATCACTTGTTTAAAGAGTTAGGATTTATTTAAGTGGCAGGTTAATTTCAAGTAAAAAGTAAATTCTTAAATAGTTTTAGTATGATTCCCCCTCATTAACATATTTATGCATTTGTATCACATTAATAAAATGCATTGTTATATGTCTTCATGGTTTGGGAAAAATTCCAAATTTACATCTGGAGGTCCTTGTCAAATTTTCCCACATGAAATGAATGAAGAAGGGAGAGGGAACAATGACACAGTCAGTAACGTTGATGAGCATGACAGCTACCATGGTAGGGACACAAAAGGCTTTGGTTACACCTGGAAAATCTTGATGTTCCATCTTTTGACTCTGTGGTTAATAGTGGGTAAAGATACTTGGGATGAGTCATTACGACTGGATGTTTCTCCAACGTAATGAGACCAAATTCTATTGCATTTTACATTTGCATTTTGAATTCACTTTTTTTCTGAAGTACATATTCCCCAGAAATCTCAGTCTCCTTGTGACTGTGGATCATCCTGGGTGGTTCATCAAGGAGATGCAGTGTTGATGGGCTCATTCTTTTTTGTTGTTTTTTTGAGATAGGGTCTCGCTTTGTAGTTCAGGCTGGCTCTGAGCTCACTATGTAGCCCAGGCAAGCCTCGAACTCAGCAATCCTCCTGCCTCTGCCTCCTGAGTGCTGGGATGACAGCGTGAGTCACCACGTCCGGCACTGTGGTATGCGGTATTGCTTGGTGGTGGGCATGAGTCTCTATGCCCAGCATTGTATGTGGTTACCAGGGATCGAACTCAGGACCTTGCGCTTGCGAGGCAGGCGCCGGAACCACTGAGCTAACCCTCCAGCTCAATGGGCTTATTTTTTGAGACCCCTTTCCAAGGTTTAGGGGCACCTGATTTTAAGCAAGAGACTGTAAGCCCCAAATTTAGTGATTCTTAAACATGACATCATACGGTTTGTGGTCAATGATAAAACATTAAGTTTAGGCATAAACTTTTGGTTTAAGAATTAATTGGATTGGTTTTAAAGTTACCCTTAAGGCAATGCCATTCCAATCAGCTGCATTAAGATACCATCCTTAAGAGAAAGAAAGCAGAGTATTCTCTGCCCTGGAAAGTCTTTATTAATACTTGAGATGTCTCTGCCATGTCTGAATGTCTGTGTCAACTCCACAATTTATGCTGAAATATAATTAACCCCCAATGTAGTAATACTGAAAGTTGAGGTTCTTTGGACGCTCGATTACACTGTCAGGGTGCAGCTTTCTGAACGATTAGTGCCCATATTAAAGAAGTCCAAGGGAGCTTGTCCATGAACCCTTCAAGTATTAAAGATGCAGGAAGAAGCTGCCATCCATGAGGTGGAAAACAGGCCCCCAGCGGACACCGAATCTTCTGTTGCCTTGATCTCAGTGTTCCCAGCTTCTACAACTCTATGGAATAGATTTCTTTTGTTTATAAATTTCTCAGTTTAAAGTACTTTGTTATAACACCTCTAATAGGCTAAGACAGTATCATATATGTGAGCACCTCCCATGTTCTTTGTGCTGCAATGAAAAAGAACAAAGCTCCATTATGCAAGTGCTTATTTACTTCCAACTATGAGAACAAAATAAGATGATTTTTGCCTTGACGAATTCCATTAATCAAGGGTTAGGATGGTCTCAAAGTACAGAGTAAAGTTCCTTTGCCAAAGAGACCTTACTATTGTGGGTCTACCCTGCACATTCCGTTTTTATTTTTCTACTCTGCAAATGTAACTATGTAATAAGTCTTGCATTACAAGGCCGGTACCATAATGTGATTGTTTTGAAGAAGCGGCTAAAAGGCTTCCTTAAGCGTTCTCTTGCTAGGCATGTGGTAGCGGGCGGGGGTAGTACTGTCACAAGTGAATCTACGTGAAAAAAAATGAAGAAAGATGGTTTCTATTGAAAGCCCCTTATTTAATAAAAAAAATCCATGTAGGGACATAGAAAGGACCATGTTGAATATTTATTTCCTTGGTACATTCATTTTTATTTAAGAATAGCAGTCAGGAAATGAAGATGTACCATATATCATCTTCTCATGCTTTTACCTTTGTTAGGAATGAAAAATAAATTTGGAAAAAAAAACCCCAATAACTGTGAAATAGCTTGATTTAATTCCTTGTGTTGCTTTAGAAAACATTTAGTAAAAAGATTCCAACTTATTGGTACAGTGAGGTTAGTTTAGGCTGTGTCAATTTTTCTGATGATTTTGACTGAATTAATTAGTCTATAATTGACTAACCCACTAAATCAATCAGGGAAAGTAGTGAACTAAATTTAAGCCCTGAAACTATGGATGTGGAATAATCTTTTAGTTCATGAAGCAAAACACACTTCAACTTTCTAATGTAATGTGAAACAAATTGAGAATGCAATACAAACTGAAAGAAAAATATTGCAAATTCCTCTATGTTACAATGGACTCTGCAAATCGAAGTCTATGTACCCCTACTAAAATCGTGTCAGAATTGAGAATACCACAGACAAGGGATCAGAAAACTGCGTAATGGTTCAGATAATAAAAAAAATGTAGGCTTTGCAAATCGTATGCACTAGTTTTTGTTTCAACTACATAAATGTGGTTACAGTGTAAAGCAGCCACATGTAAACAAATGCATGTGGCTGTATTTCAATAAAACTTTATTTGTGGACACCAAAACTGAATTTCACACAAATTTTACATGTCATGAAACATTCTCTTGATTTTTTTCAGTTAAAAATCATTCTTGGCTCACAGGGCAACCAGAAACACACCTAGATTTGGTTGATGTGTCATGCTGTAGACTGATACAAGTAAACTGTGATCTTCAAAGCATATCAAGAATGTCAGTGATTCATTCCCTCTTCATTAAAGTGTTGAACAAAGTGTCCACCCATGTGCTACATTTTACAAAAACAGTTTTTGATAAAACAACTGAACCTACCAAAATTATGGATCATTCTGTAAATTGGCTTGGATGCCTCCAGAATGTTCACTGTTATGAAAGACTACAGAAAGGAAGAATGAAATCACAGAAGTTGTTCAGGATTAAGACAATATGAAAACTTTAAGCAATTATATGGTCTTTGTTTGGTTCCTGGGTTAAAAGAGAAATAAATGAAAAAGAACATTATTTGGGCATTTAGAGAAATTTTAATATGGATTACCAGATGATAGTATTGTACCAGTGTTACATTTTTGCAGTGTAAGTCTTGTAGAAAAATGTCCTCATTCTTAGGTGATACATGCTGAATTCTTACAAATGAAGTCACATACTACACAGGCATGACCATCCTGCGGGCTGCATGTTGGACAAGAAATAGTGGGCCATTTCACTCTGTTTTGGTATTCCTCTAGTATGTACCCATGAATTATAGAATGGCAAAATTAAGCTGGGTGAAGTAATCAACCAAATCATCAAACTCAAGTTATTAAAAGTCTTAAATTTAGATTGCTGTCTTGTTGCCTAAGAAGCATATTTACTCAGTGACCAAAAATCTGAAAAATACTTTTTTTCTGTAACTAAAACTCTTTCACCATTTCTCGTACTCATATCCAAATTATTTTGCATACTATTTTGCTCACCAGATTTTTGAAAACTAGATAAGAAACAAAGTAATTATGGTCCTAAAAGTTATAACCACAATACCCAAGGACATGAAAGGCACTTTCAAGAGAAAAACTGTAAACCTTTCAGAGATAGAAACCATATTTTAATTGTCTCTGTATATCTGATGCCAAACACAAGTCCTCACATAAGTAACCATTCAATGAATGTTGAATGACCAAATGAATACATGCAAATGAATGTATGAATAAATGAAGATGGACCCTGTTTTCTATGGATACAGGTTAGGTTTGGATTCAATATACGGAAAAGATTCAAATGATTCTAGCACTGGACTGGGCCACTGAAAGAAGTCATGATTTCTTATTTATTTATTTATTTATTTATTTGTTTATTTATTGAAATTTACAATAATAGAATAAACATATATCTTGAATATATTTTAGAGAAAACTTAGCACTTCAATGTCCACTTTTCTACATGTATTATGATGGAGATAGTTCCTTGGTTTGTAGGCATCTGTCTGTTAACATTCAGTCAGGTTGAAATGGATCTGAAAATCATGACAATGAAGGGCGGTTGGAGGAACAGTGGTTGGGAGAGAATGAGTAAACAGGCTCAACTGTCTTTAGGACTGCCATGAGAAGTGGGGAGAAAAAAATACTCTGAGCTCCTCTGTCAAACAGAATAATGATCAGCAAAGATGGGGTGGGGGCACTCTGCAGCCTTCAGCAGCCAAAGAAAGAACATTCTAACAGAGATTCTCCCAGCAGAGGAATAGTTAACCTTTGACAACAGGTACAAAACACTGTCACAGGCAGACTTGTGACTGTTTTTAAGGGTAACTGGGGCAGAAGCATCTACGTGACATATGAAATTGAGGCTATTCCATCTTTTTCAACTGGAAAAGGCATTATCCACTAAGCCAAAAAATCAGTCTAAAAATCTGGTGTTAATACTAAGCAGATAATTAACACATACTTCCAACACATCAAGTTTTTCTATGAACATATAACAGATTAAACAGAACATTGCAGTCAATTCCTTCTTTGAATGTTTACCAATAGACGCAGGCTTGACATTAGTTATATCCAAGAAAAATTTAGATTATCTTAGTACGTAAAATAATAACATATCTCAACAGCAGTCCAAAATACTCTTAGGTATTTTCAAAAACTCTAAGGTTTATTCCCTATATGCCAGGTCTTCTCCTGTGGACTCTATTATTGTCTCAAACCCAGCTTATTTTCTATGGCTGTCTCCTAACTAGACAATTATTTCTAATCTCTTGCCCTTGTAACCCTTTGGAACGCTCCAACTAGATGTCTGCTACAACCCCTTTGGAACAAATGACTAACTATTCAGAAGCCTAGAATGAATCATTCATTTTTATGAAAAAGATCAGAATGAGCACAAAAATACAAATAGTTGTTGAAGTGGTAGGATCTTAGGTAAGCATGTTTAAATGTTCTTGGTAGAGTGCTAATAAAGTTTTAATTATAAATAAAATCAGGTACAAAACAAAGACTCTACAAGGCTCCCTTACTACCTAACATACCACACACAAAAGTTCCAATTTAACTTCTTAAAAGAACCTTCAATAAGTCCTCCTCATTGGCCTTTTCTCTAATGCTTTTGCAATAAAGCTCGCTGATATTTCATTGTCAAACTTTCTGCTTTCCACTAACATTCGCTCCCCTTCCTTGTCCCTGTCCATTGTTTCTCTCTTGGTTTTTCTTCCCATTCTATTCACTCTCTTCATCCCTAAGACAACTCCTGCCTGCCTTCTGTGTGTTCAGTCTGTCCCTGATGTAGCTACACGCCTGAGGGTAGGGCCTTTGCTCCTCATCGCATTCCCTGAATCGACAATAGTGCTTTGCAGGTAAAAGATGTTAATGAACTATCTACTGAACGAATGATTGTCATTTCTGTGACTACATGAATCCCTATCATTCTTTCCCCTTTGATATCAGATACAAATTAATTATATATAGTGTGATTTTATACTGAATTGTATCTTTTTCTAGTCATGTTCACGTTTTAGTGTAGGTTTCTCAAAATGACTTCTATGTCATTCATGTTATTTAATTTGAAACCTTTCAGCAAATTTTTATTGAATACCTACTGTGTGTCAGGCACTTTAGTAGGAGTTTTAAGTTAAAAACTGTATTTAATAAGTCAGTGAAGACCAAATGGAATATTTCTCTGCTGATTTCTTTTACACAAAATAAATATAGCTGAAATCTATGATTTAAATAAAAATAATAAAATTTCTGTACTTTCATACCATCTTTTTATCAAGCCTGTTTAAAATAATTATTTAAAATAAATTAAGACATACAAGGTATCCTGAAATCTAACATTAAACTATTAATAAGTGGAAATAAAAATCTAGTATAACTTTGAATTGGTTTAGGAGAACTGGCCTTTCATCAGTTGCTCTTTCAAGATCTCTCTTGAGGCCAGAAACATTTTGAAAATCGTAAAAGTTTGTGTCTAGTCTGTAGTTTAAGCTTCTTATACAAAATGGATATTTTGGAAGCTGCTGCATGTTACATTTTCTAAGAACCAGATGTGACAATTTGGTAAAGACACAGGTAGAAGAGATCACTAATTTTCCTTTTCCCCCAATAGACTTTTTATTATGCCAATTTTAATTGTCATGCATTCTAATGGATTTAAGGCTTATATTTTCCACATCACTAGACATCACAAACATGAAAGCATTTTATATTGTCATTATACATCAATGTTTTTACTTGGTTATACATATATACAGGAATTATTCACACATCTTAACCTTGCTATTTCCTTCTTTCAAACCAACAAAATTTTACCATGAGAGCAGCTTTTTAATAAATGGTATAAGAAATACAGCAAGGCACACTTTAAAAAAAAAAAACTTTCCTTAGTACCACCTCAAGAAGCATAAAATCCAAAAATGTTGTACATAATTTAATAGTAGAATGTCGCCAGTTTATAATATACAACACTATTATCGTTGTTTCTTGAAGTGCTGCATAGATCATTATTCAAGTTAAATGAACATAATGGCGCTTTTGAGAGTTACTTAATTTCGAAGGAAGGACCAGTGTTTCTTCACTATACTGAAATCAAATCAAACGTTGGCTTCTCAGGTAAATGTCTTTCAATAAACATAAGCATCATACCATAAAAAAAAATCCAGCTTGAAACATGACATTGGTCAAGTACTGGTGTGGTAGCATTCCAGAGAGGTGTGTTTAATGGACCATCAACTTGGTGAATGGAAGAACGTTAGAGAGCAGATGGGGAGGGGAGGAGGCAAACAGAGAAGTCCTGCTGGAGAGAGAGGGTTGGTAGAGGTAGCTCGGGACAGGAATCCAGGGAGGCCAAGCAGCGTTGGGAGCTTCAGAGAGGGTCACCTAAAGAGAACCAGCGCGCACCTGCACATCCCAAGGCTCCTGTGGACGGACAAACTGCACTCGGAAGGAAGGTTCATCTCAGGAAATTCAGTGTGACGAACGGCAGTGAGGACACGATGAAACAGGGGACCAGCCCAGGGCAGGAGGAGGAAGCCAGCCCCGAGCTGCAGTCAGACTACCTATAAAAAACAAAAATGTGACAAAAAAAAAAAAGTTTCAGAAATGTCTTTGTCATTTGCAAAACCAAGCCCTTTGAGGAACCTCGGAAGGCTGCCATTTGGGGATTACCTACTGATGTTCTGAAATAAAAGGATACACAAAATATAAATAATGATTTCAATAGCCTATGGTTCTCATTACTGACAAAAAAATATTTCAGCTGAGCTTGAAAAATATATTGTTTCTTTTTACAAAAGATAGTATCAAAGAAAACAAGAAAAATCAGGTTTGAACTTTTCTCTGGGTCACCTCTTTGGTGGCTGACTAGGTTTTAAACACGCAAGATGGCTTCAAATCTAGGTGAAAATGTGAAGCAGCCGATACGTGGTGTTCAAGAAAGTTTTAACAATGATTCAAAGACTGAGAACCTGGGCTCCCAGATGTGACCCTTCTTTCAGTGTCTTTCTGTGTAATCTTGAACAATTCCACTGTCACATGATGCTGAAATACTCATAGTGTTGCGATAATTCTAAAGTTTCAGCCCCTTTCCTATAAAAATATACAGTTGAGACTCCTGGCTCAAATACTAATGCATTTCATTAAAGATACACACAACACTGTGGAAAGGAAATGAATTTAATTATTTTAGTACATCTGATGGTTGCTACAAATTAGTTTGAAACTCAGTATGCTCTGCCTATTTCTAAATAGCTAAAAGCAACCAGTCAAATGTGCATTCTAGATTCAGACAATACAGGAAGCAATTACTTCATTTTCTCCTGCCACCTCTCAGTGGAGACTTTGCTTCTCTGGGTTTAAACTAAGTTCTGAAATCTGATATCAGGCTGTTTTATCATCCAGCTAGAACTAAATATTCTCATTCTCCCTGTGTTGCTTTCTCATCTTCCTACAATCTAGCAAGTTATGTAAGATCTAGAAAAACATGAACAGAAAGGGCCTTAGCTGCCACCACAGGAAGTTGGAGAGAGTTGAAAAGTCAACAGGAACAGGGGGAGACAGACAGGAACAGACGAACCAAAATGTGGTACAGTAAAATAATGCGGCAACTCCAGAAAGCATGGCACACTGTTCACAGGCTAAAGACAGGGCTCATCTAAAATCGGGCCACTCTGCAGGGAATCCTTAGGTGAAGCAAATCTGCTCTTACTAAAGGAAGCTGACATTTAAATTCTCTCTGGATAATCAATTCTTTCAATGTGGGCCTACTTGGAAACAGGCAGGCCACACTGGCTGAGGCACAAATCTGGTCTGTGTGTGTGAGAGGAGGAAAGGAGAAGGAGAGGGAAGAGGAGAAGGTAGGAAAGGAGGGAGAGAGGAAAAGAGACAGAGACAGACTCAGACAGGCAAATGGGGAAGGAGAGTTTAGAGAGGGGGAAGGAGATGGGGAGAGAGAGAGGAGAGGAAGACAGGGAGACGGGGAGAGGGAGAAGGAGCCCGTGTCTAAGGACGTCATTTACCAAAGCACCTCTAGCTATTCAGAACTGCTGGGTAATTAAAAAACCACATCTAGCAGAATCTGGAGTAAAGTGGTTCTCTAGTTAAATTTGATAAGATCATACCTGTACTGTTTGGTTAAAATTAATATAAAATCCCCAAAGTAATTTTTTTGGTTTTTATATCACACAGGGTCTCACACTGGGCTTGAACTCACTATGTATCCCGAGCTGGCCCCGATCTCTCAAGGACCCTCCTGCCTCAGCTCCTGACAGTTAGGGCTACAGACTGGGGACTACACACTGGACTGTAAAGGTAGTTCTTTAAACTTGGTCAGCTTTGAGAAACACTGAGCACTTACTTAGTGTCAACCTCATTAATAGAATGGCACTTTGTGTTGTAGACAAGAATATTTTCTCATTTTGAAGAACTCAGCAGCAGCACCTGGAACTGTATGCGTGCACAGACTGGAGCATGCATCAGTACAAATAATTACCTAAACTCTAAAGGCCACCAACACACACACTTACAGACCAAGACTGCAGGAAAAACAATGAAGCCAAAAAGTTCTAAAGAAAATACATGCATTCTGTGAAATGTAGCTCCTCACCCTAAATAAAATTCGTGTTCCCTTTTACACACACACACACACACACACACACACACACACACACACACACACACCACAGAACAAACAGACAGACAATAAAAAAGAATACACTGGTTGCATGTGATGAGTTAATTTTTATATAGGATTTATCCAGATGGAAATTTAGGGTTAAACCATTCATCAAAGATCAGAGGCTTATGATGTGGATTATGAAGAAATAACTGTCAGAATACAGCAAAAAGATTAGTGCAAAGTACACTTCTTAGGCAGGTCCTCGGAGGCACTCCAGACAGACATTATGTGTCTCCTCCAAGTAAGGCACAAAGAGCTGCTCTATATAGTTACCTTGCCTTTGATGTGCTGTGTTGTAACTGACCTCTCTATCTTTATAGAAACATGACACATAAATGCAGATAGTGAAAAGCACAGCAGTGTGCCCGGAAACCGGTGCAAACACACACTGTTAGATCGTGTTAAAGCTTCGCCAACAGTTTCAGCAGGCTTTTCATTAGAATGCAGTCAATAAAAACCTTCTCAAAATTTTTTGAAAAACATTTCATTACTGTTATAGACTGTATCTTCCGATCTACATTTTTTTCTGGGTGGAATTATAATCATTTCATTATCTGAGAATTTATTTCTGGGGAAAAAAAAAACCCAGAAAACTGAATTTGTTGAATTGTTTTTGTTCTGATAGAAAGAAAACCCCAAATGATGGCTTTCAAATGGGTTTAAAAAGCAGAGCTTTTTGTTTTGCTTTTTTGAATCTTCTAAGAAAAGTAACTCCCGTAATAAGCTTCCACAGATATGAAATCTCATATTCACCAAATAACTTCACTATTTATTCCTGAGTTAAATACTGAAAGGTTGCCGTTTGTCCTGGCAGATTGCATGTTAACAACACGTGAATGTTTACGTTCAGGAGCCCTCTGCTAGAAACTAGAGGAAAATCCAGGCGTCCAGACACTGGACACCTGACAGAAAAAAAAAAATCCTGAATAGGACTGCTAAATATGGCTATTTAAACATCTCCAGGCTGATAACAGGTCACTTGGTGGCGGTGTAAGTTCTGCGGAAGTAAAATCTGGTTGTTTCTCTTTTTGCCCAAGGCGGGGCCAGGCCTCACTGGGGCTCAGCAAAATATTGCTGACGGGCCGTGAGACGGAGGACCGCCCGGGAGCACCGACCCGCGCCCTTCCCTCAGGTCCGCGGGCGGACGAGGCGCTCATCATCTACTGGTGCCGCGAAGCCCAGCACGACTGGTGACTCCAGGGCCACAACCACATGACGCACGCTCAGAGTGGTGTTGCTTTCGAGCTTTTATCCCCTTTCAGAAAACAAACCCATCCAGGCCCTACCGGTCTTTCTGTGGCAGTGGGCAGGGCCGGCAGCGCAATCGATTCTAATAGCACTGGTGTGCAGGCGGCTCACGGAACCGCAGTTACTCTTCCCTAATGGTCAGTTTTACTGCATACTGATGGGGAATGCGATTAGAGGGTGGGCGCCGCTCACGGAAAATGCATTTCTCTCTCTCTACTTTTGTTCTCATCTGCAGCCGCTTGTAAATAAAGTCGAAAACACAGAAAATTAGTTGAGCTGTATTAGCACACGGGATGCCTTTCTTCAATTTTGCATATTGCATTTATTTTTAGGGTGTATATATGATATAGATTCTCCCCTTCACTCCCAATTTCTAACAGCTCTACATAGAATTACACATTTTAATGAGCTTAGGGCACAGGTGTTGCAGGAAAAAAAATAATGATGTTTGCCATTCATCTTTCAAATTAAATAATGTGTTTTTAAATAGTAACTTTTTTCATAATACATTATGGGAACAACATTTATCTGTCACATTTTAAAAGATGTATTTGTAATAAATGTAAATTACTTTTAGAAAATCAGTAATTAGGCTCATCAAAAAATAAACAATCTGCCACAAAAAAGATAATCTTTAGCATAGTTAAGTATAATAACTGTTATTTGAATAAGTTAACAAATTAGGGTAGATTGCTTCTGTAATTCATTTCCTATAGCACGAGTTTAGGTTACAGCATTAGGCTTCTGGAGTGGGGGGTAGAGATGGCATTAGGCACCTTACTCTTCGGTGAAATATGACTCTCACACTTCAAAGCTCAAATTTTTCCTCTAAACTTGATTGAGGAAGCATCTTCACTAAGGCTCAGAAATGAGAAATAACAGAGTCTTTGTGTCACTTCTAGAGATACATCATCATCTCAGAATTATCAATCAATAGCTGTCTTATTAAATATGAAGAGTGGAATGACTTTCTTAAAAAATTTGATAGAAATCGGCCTGTCACCTTCAGGCAAAACTCCACAATTCTGTTTTTACCGAGACGCCATTAACTTGTCATGTAGTCTTGTGCGTTTGCCTTCTGTGCTGGCTCTCAGTCTGTGTGTGGATAAATAAGAGCCTCGTCTTTCACAGCAACTTTCCCCTCCTGTTCGAATCCTCAGACACGGCCGTGACGAGGAGCTGTGACAGCACAGCCTTCTGCAGGGGAAGCAAAGGTGATGGCAGCTACACTAGACAGGGGCATAAACGCAAGGCCCAAATCAGCACACGCGGCCTTCCGCCTAATCACTTTATTTCAGATGCGCCTTCCGCCTAATCACTTTATTTCGGGCGTGGAAGGGAGTGGGCAGCTCCACACAGGGAACTGAAGTGGGCAGCGCTGCTACTGTGCTGTGCGCGCCTTTTGATCACAGGTGTGACTGCAACTGGCTGCCTCTTTTTCCTCTCTTAGGGGAACAATTTGAGGCCTTAAGTTGTTTGACTACATCCTCAAATTTCATACTTAGCTTGCAAGAATGATGGAAAATAGATTATGTCACTTAAAAAAATGTCACTTTTGGGGCCAGAGGGTTAGCTCAGTGGTTCCGGCGCCTGCCTCACAAGCACAAGGACCTGAGTTCGATCCCCGGTAACCACATATAATGTTGTGTGTGGAGACACGCCCACCAACAATCAACACCGCAAAACACAGTGCCGAAAGTGGTGGCTCACGCCTGTAATCCCAGCACTCGGGAGGCAGAGACAGGTTTGCTGAGTTCGCAGCGGCTTGCCTGGGCACCGTAGTGAGCTCAGGGCCAGCCTGAACTACAATGTAAGACCCTGTCTCAAAAAAAAAAAAAAAAAAACTGTCACTCTTTCCAAAATTTTTCCTCTTTTGTTCCACAGATCCTTTCATTCTCTGGAGTGTTTCTTCTACCTAAATGTCTTATTCTGAGAAATAGGTGCCTGTGACTACTCATTCACCTTCTATGACAGTTTTGTGGATGCGATTCCCTACTGTAAAGGAATACTTATACGTACGTACCTTTCAGTGAGAGTATTTTCATGCTTGGAAGGGAGTTACATTCTACCTATGCATATTTCTATGTGGTTCTCCATGGAGGTCTAGAAGATTTTCTTCACAGGTTAAAGATTTGGGGCTGGGGTGTAATGCAGTTTTGTC
Organism: Thryonomys swinderianus; assembly: GCA_004025085.1. Taxonomy (NCBI): domain Eukaryota; kingdom Metazoa; phylum Chordata; class Mammalia; order Rodentia; family Thryonomyidae; genus Thryonomys; species Thryonomys swinderianus. Next base: position 26,311 of record PVIC010003329.1, read on the forward strand.
TCTTGGCTGATTTGCCTTCAAGGAGAGGTCCTGAACTTTAGATTTGGCTGCAGCAGCGTTGTGTTCCTCTGGCACTTCTGACTCGCCTGCTTTTCTCAAGCTCTCCTTTTCACCAGCTACCCATGAAGGAACAAACTCTGAGTTTTCTGCATAGCCACTGGAAGTTTGGGCCAGACCGTCTACTTCCTTTCTAATGTCAGCTCTTTTCTGAGGGGGAGGTCTTGAGAGAGCCACCATGTCTGTATCATCAACTAATGGAGAAGTATCACTGAACTGAGACGAGCTTGGTGCTGCTTGCAGGGGTACTTCCGGTTCACTGGGAATGGCAGATTCATCTGGAGGAACACTGGAGAAACAGGGCTCCTCTGCATCGGGCTCATCCTCAACACAGGCCTCAAAGAAACATTCAATGTCTTCTCTTTCATCTAAGCCAGAGTCAACTGTGTCTAGTAGCAATGGAGTATTGCTCTTCTCTTCTATGTAATTGGTGACTTCCCCACAATCACTGTCATGAGATGAAAGGGACAAGTAGGAATAAAAGTCTCCTTTTCTTAAATGGATGGGCCGGTGAGAATGTTCTAGCACTTTCTCCTTGATCTGAGTTAATGAAGTTGGAGCAGCAACCTCATTTTCAGGTTGAGATTTACTTTTTAGGGCTGTTGAAGCCATGTCAATGATTTCCTTTACAAAGTCATGAACAGAACAATCTTCAGCATGTTTTTGATGGAAAGCATCAGGCTCACAGTTGCAACAGGAAACACTGTCACTGATAGAAGCAGTTTCCTCTGCTTCATTTTGTTCGAGTGCTGAGGAGCAAATAGCAGAATTTCCATACACATGTGGTGCATCATTAGAAGATGTTGGTACCTCACAGTCTTGTCTGTGGTTAACACTAGTTTCTAAAGCCAGGTCAGGGCAAGATATCTCAATAGGAGTGCAGCTGGCCTTGTGCATTTCAAAAGGGTGATGATTTAAACATTCCTTTGGAAGATGTCTAACATTTGGAGGATCAAAAACCCTTCCAGTGTCTGAACCATCCACAGAAGGCTTATATGAACAAGGCTCATTTTCTGAAATCTTTCCGCTGGAACTAAGATGCTCTAGTGCTTCTGAAATTCCACTCAGCTTATCTTGTTGCACTTCTGGAGTATTTTCAATGTTGCCATTTTCCATATCTGCCACATGTGGATCTTTATTAACTTGGAAAATATTTTTCTTGTTTTCACTGTTTGTACCAAACTCGTGGGTATGGGATGAATTCTTACTATTTCCATTATTTTCAGAGAGACATGTTAAGGAGTCATTTAGAAGGGTCTCAATATTTAGAGTATCAGAGGGATCAGTCATCTCACTACCGTTTACATCTTTATTGCCCTTTGTTTCTTCGCTGAGATTGCACCGTTTCTTTTCTCTTGTCAAGGAAAGCTTCGGCCTAATCCAGGTCTGCAATTCATTCTTTATATAGTCCAGTCCTGACATCAGGTTGCACTCTTCATAAATTTCATCATCTGTTGCAATACTGGAGTCGTCATCCTCATCTTTGATGCACAGCTCTTCTTCAGTCAAGGTGAGTGTGGAGCTCGAGAGAAGGTCACTGTCATCTTCATCATCGGTGCAGGCGGAGGTACATGAGACGTTGACAATCATGCTGACATTGACATCACTCTCATCAGCCACAGAGCGATTCAGGCGCTTCCGAAAAGATGCATTTGATTCTGGGATCTTGTTCTTGTGCATTGCAATATCCTCGGAGCAAAGAGAAAGCTCGTCACTGCTACTCAGCTCCGTGAGAGATGCTGCTGAGTCTTCATTGATAGAAGATGCTACATCCAGTGACATTTGGCCAGTGAAGGGCAGCTTTTGGGAACTGCTTTGAAGAGTAATATCAGAAACACTTCGCTTCATCTTTTGCTCTGAGGGGCTCTGGATATTCTCCAAGCGATTCAGGAGATCTAATGTTCTTTTACTCAGTTCACCAACTGAGCCACTGCTCACACTTATGTCCCCAGAGCTGTGACAGCTGAAAAGATCTTCGTTGCTTTTATAGGATGTCAACCAACTTTCTAAAGAAGTGCTTCGCTGGATGCTGTCACTGCCGTTTTTAAAGACGCCCAGTCCGAGTAAATCACCACCTGGAGAAAGAGACTCAAGAGATGAACTACGAGAGAAAAGGGAGAGCTGTCTGGCGTTCTGAAGGCCCGGGAAAGCCTTCTCCACGTCGCCGCTTTTACATGAGTTGCGACCGGCTTCACGGGCGGCACCGGCCAAGACCTTCTCCTGGGGTGGCGCGTCTGGTTGTAACTCTGAAGTCTGGTGTTTAGATTTGCAGGGCTTTTTATCAAAATAAAAACCACGAAGAAGGGGATCGTCCACATGTGCCTTTTCACCTTGTGACTGCTTCATTATCATTGGTAATTTGAGTTTTGAGCCTTGGAGGTACGGGTAATCATAAAATGTAAACGCATCATGTTTTCCTTGTAATTCTTCTCCCAAACAATCAGGGTTATGTTTGGTAACACTGTATAAATCTCCGACTTTCCCATTTACGCAACCCACTGGTGAAACGGACGACTGAGAGCTATTTGGAAGCTTAACGCATTCTTCTCCATCTTTAAATTTCTGCGTTAACACATTAACCGCTTCTCCCGCTTGTGAGTCCAGATGTTCGGCGTCAGGGTTACCGGGGGACCCATCCACCACACTGAGCAAGCACACGTCAGAGCTGGTTGTCATTTCAGTGTCGCCTTCACTGACGATGCCACTCTCACTGCCAGAGTTCTGGCTCACGTCTCCGCTGTGGCACGTGCAAGGCTTGATCACGCCGGGCCCTCCTACAATATCCGGCAGAGATCTGGTAGATGAAAACGAAGAGTCTTTACTGAGACTCTTAGTCAAAACAGTAGGCGGCATCATGCCAATAAAGTTCGGACTGTTTTTCAGGAAAGGTGCGTGGTTGTCCTCGTAGAGTTGCACGTTGTGGAGGCTGTACACCTGGTAAACATGTGGGCTGCAGGGCGCAGGGACAGTTGAGGCGTACCGACAGCCCCCGCGGCCGCCCGCCCCGTCCTCGTGCCCGGGGTCCTCGCTTCTTATCTCTTCACACTCCGGCGAAGGTGTCACAGGCCGGGGTTCTTGACCGAGGTCATTCGCTTCTTCGTTCAAACTAATCAGCTTGTTACTTATATCTGTCTCGTCCCACTCCAAGGCATCCTCGCCCATCCCACTCAGGTCCATCACACCGGGATCGATCACATTCAAAGTCTCCTGCGAAAGGAAAGAGCGGAAATGGAAAATCAGAGAACATAAGTAGGGAATTGTATGCATTCAAAAGATCTTAGATGTTGGGAAAGAAAACTGCATGAAACGTGAAATTGAAAGACAGTAGAAATATTACGTTACTCCTCTGTGGAGTCACATCATAAAATTAATAAAATGGGATTTTTTCAATGAATTTATCACTGAAGGCAATAACAGATTAAAAGGTAATCTTATTAGTCAAATTTTAATTTCTGGAATTAGCCATTTCCAACTGATTTGAGGTTTTGCACTGGATTTTAAAACTTCAAGGTAGATGAAAATAAAGGGATGTAGACTATGATATCCTTTTAGATACATTTACTATGCCTAGTATGGCAGTACACACTGTAATCTCAGCACTCAGTAGGCTGAGACAGGAGGGTTGCTGTGAGTTCAAGGCCAGCCTGGCTACATAGTGAGGTCAGGGTCACCATGAATTACAAAACGAGACCATGTCTCAAAAAACTAAAACCCAAACTAAACAAACAAAAAAGATATATTCACCATCCTACCCTTTTAGCCCCTGATTTTACAGTGGAATTTTATCTGCAGGCACACATGGCAAATCCCCTCCTGTGTATATTTCTGGACTCTCCGTTTGAAGCAGCTTTCGCCCTATGTAGAGCCGGCTGTGAGCCAGGGGCCCTTATCTAACCTTCTGCTTCCTTCAGAACTTGGACCTGCTTCTGATTAAATCCAAAATGAGAATTCACAAGTACTCTAGAGCAGTTACTCATGCCCATTCCCCAGTCCCTCTCTTCCTCAATTTCTCTCTGTGACAGAGCTTATATTGGATAGAACTTGATGCATTCTGTAATATAATAGCTACACAGGTTCCTGGACTCTGTCTGGATTCCTTCACCATCCTTGTTAGCTATCTGTCTGGATTTATGTTAGTCAAGAAAGTTGATTCATTCTCTCTGTCTCTGTCTCTCTTTGTGTCTCTGTCTCTGTCTCTCTCTCCCTCCATACTTATCTATACCTATTCCACCAGGCTCACCTCAGGTACTGACAGGTAAAGTTCACCAGTTGCATGACCTTCAGAAACCTTCTTAACTTATTTAGAACTAGTCTCATCACTTGAAAAAATGGGGATAGCCATATCTTTCAAGATTATTTTGACTAATGATTATGAAGTGCTAATAAAGCAGTTAATGTTAAGCAGCTATAGTTCAGAGATTAAATTTTTTAAAGAGTTCAGGTAGCCCAGACTGGGCTTGAACTCACAGTAGCCCTCCTGTATCAGTCTCTCATGTGCTGGCATGACAGGCATGTACCCATGCCCAGGTAGCTGCAGTTCTTATATAGAGAGAATTGCTCTAGAGTTGTCAAGTGAATACAGAGCGCTCTCCCTGCCTTCCTCATTCTCTCTTTCTCATGATTCCTTCTAATTGGCTATTAAAACCACAAAGGATTCATACCATGATAGACAGAGGGACGTGTGACTTCTATTACAGCTCAGCATTTTTGCATTATAAGTCAAAATTATTTGGACTGTCTGGTTGAAAAACCAGCTATGACGTTTTTATCCCTCAGTTTGTGGGAAAAAACTTCACTTGCAGCACAGTAGCAGAACTTTCCTAAAGGCCTCAGTCCTTCCTGAAACTAATAGTTAAAGGGTAAACACAAATACATCAAGTATAAGATAGTTTTTTTGACTACATTATATTGAATATGTAAGAGATGGTAAAGCCTGCTTAAATTTAAGAAGAATCTAGTCACAGTGTAAACATCAATTAAGGGCTATTTTAAGTTTTCCTAACAGGAATCTTTCCTGTTGCCAATGTTACAACAGTTAATCTACCACACCAGAAGTCATCACAGTTGCTTAGGTATGGAGTACATTCATGGTGATGAATTTTTATTAGAATTTCTGTTTATTCTTTGCTTGCTGATAAAAGAAAGTACTAATGACCAGTTTTTATGGCTAATGAATGTTAAAACCTTCAGCTGTAGGAATCATCAATCAGTCTAATCAAATAGTATATTAATTTCAAATAGTACTCCCGCTGACACTGTACTGTGACAGTGCTAATAAATAATTGAGCTAGTCTTTCAAGGGAGCTGTCTTTGTAACTCTGGTTGACTTGAACACTTGGCAGCATAGCTCTCTCCATGAGAGTCCTATACCTTGGGCCTTATGCTGCAGAAGCTGTACCCACGTGGCAGCGCCGAGAACCAAGTCTGCTGACACAAAGTGTAAAACTGCCTTCCGCGGCATAGTCACGATCCGATGCCGCCTCAGTGACTTTACACATTCAAGCCTTAGGAGGCACAAAACTCAGACCAGCAACTGAAGGAACAAATCCTTGGCTCAGTGAAGGACTTGGACTGGGACATTTCCATAGGAAAAATTAAATTTCAAGATGTAATACTGTTGTTCAGTCTCTTGTCACAAAAACACTGTTAAATTTCTAAAAAAAAAAATTGGTATGTCAACTCCATGGAATATCTGACAGGGTCAATTAGGAAATCATTCACTTCAGACTTTAAATTTTTCTATATTAAAAAAATGCTACTCGCCGGGCGTGGTGGCTCACGCCTATAATCCCAGCACTCGGGAGGCAGAGACAGGAGGATTGCTGAGTTTGAGGCTTGCCTGGGCTACATAGTGAGCTCAGAGCCAGCCTGAACTACAAAGTGAGACCCTGTCTCAAAAAAAAAAAAATGCTACTCACTTCTTATTTTCTTCTTGCTTTAAATTAAATTATGTCACCATTGTCAATAAAGTCCCCATTTCCTAAGGATTTAACCTCAACCACAAGACATGCCTTGGGACAAAAATGTGGGAAAGTTGAAGGACACTGGAGTGTTTTTCTTCAGAAAAAAAAAAGATCTACATATACAGAGAAGCAACTGATGGGAAGTTATTTGGCCAAATACTCTCTATGATGATAGCTCATCATAGACAATAATGGTCATGTTAAATCAACATTTTTTTCATTGTAGTTTCCCTAGATGATTGTGGCTTTTTTTAAGAGACGTATGTTCTTCTCTTTGATAAAATAGTAAGTCCAAAACGATCTGGATGAAACAAGAAGGATTCTGGTAGTGAATATGAATTCAATGGTATCTTGCTATTCCAGAAGTAAGTTTGGATTAAATTAATTCATGTAAGTGTCTTTCACTTATAAACTTTCTTCATGGTATTATATAAGGAATTAATACAATAGCTGTACAGATCAGCTACAGAAATAAATGGAATTAATGGGTTCTAGTTCATTTTATATTTTCATTATTGGAAGCAGGCTATTTATATCAATAGATACAGAGAAAAGTAACTAAAAGTGGCTGGAGAAATGATGAAGAGGAAAGAACCAAGACTGAACTGGAAAAAGAATACATTTCTAAATTAGCAGCCTCCATACTTGTATGGTTTTCATGGAGTTAAACTTCCCAGGAAGGCCTTACCAGGATTTTCTTAAAGCTTTAGATAAAATGGTGGGTGTTGATAAGTCATGAGAAGCATATTATTATCTAAAGAGTGGAGCTGAAAAAAAATCTGACATCCCACAGAACAACAAACTAGTAGAGATCTGATACGGCTGCGGATTTCTTTAATCCTGTGGATTTCTTTAAAAAAATTGAGTTTCTCCAAAGACTTTTCCAAAAATATTTAAAAATGGCTCGGATAAGCTGAATGTTCCAGTCAAACTTCTGGTTTGAACTGCAAAATCATTCAGAAGATTCATAATTTTTGTTCCCCTTCTTTATTATAGATCCAGGAGCTTAACAAACAGTATCATGTGCAATAATTTGGAAGTAGAGGTTTACCTATAGAAAGGCAGTATAAGAAAAAATGAAAACAAAAATGAAAGAAAACAAAAATATAGCAGCATTAATTGTAACTGAATAAAGATATGCTCATTTATCAGCAAGTGAAAAGTAGAATACACGGAGATTTGAAGGGCTAGTGGGGAGATGGGACAACATGATATAGATCAGGCAAGGCAAATACACTTAAATACCAAAATCAATATATTTACTCTGCTCTTTTTGGTATATTTTCTAACTCCTGTCCCAAATGTATAGTGCCTGAGCATTTTCTGTATAATTCTTTTCCAAAATTAGGCTTTACATATACATTTTACAAAAATAATGACAACAACAAAAATAATCATGAAGAATTTTTCTTGAAAAGCCCAAAGAGAGCTTTTAAAAGAATTCTGAGTTTGGAATACTCTCCCTCTTATTAAGCAGAGAATGATTCAGGGTATCAAGAAAAATATAGAAGAAAACAGAAATAAGACCAAAAATATTTACCATTTATCAGCCAGTGGCAGGCTTGGGAGTAGAAACTGAAACAGATTGGGCTGGGAAACCTAAATCCCTCTTTCCTGTGTTAGCAGTGACCCTGGACTAGTTTTTTAACTGCTGTGAGGCTCACTTCCAGCATTTGAATTTCCAGGATAAGCTCAGTCTGTTACATCCACTTTTTAGACTATTGGGAGCTTTAAGTAAGAAAACATATGTGAAGTTCTATGGAAGGGCCTGGCACACAGGAACGGGCACCAGACAGTGAGCGGAAGCTGCCAGCATTCATTCCCCATGTCGAAGTATGGGAAAGATAGTATGGCTGGATGGTACATAATCCAAATAGTGTTTGCATCATAATGGGTAGTTGGTTGACTCTTCTCTTTAGTACATTCATACATGTGCAATTTAATAAAATACATATTGATTAGGACCCTTAGTGCTACTGGGCTACAAATTCTTTGCTTGCCTTAGTTGGGCTTATCTCAAAGGCATAACCAATGAGAAAGACACTTGCCAGGCCCCCAGCAAGACTCATAGCTCAAGAACATTTTACTTCCTGAAAATAAATATTTTTTAAGAAAGGCAGGTCCATTACCTGTGAAATTCTATTGCAACTGACAGATTAGAGCAATCAAATCCTGCTCACTACCTATCTGATTGACAATAATGTTCAGGTAACTTCTGCTCAGCTCGGAAAATGCTTTGAAAGTCTATCTCACATTAACGATCAAAAACTGTTCTAGTGAATGCTCTTTTTTCAATAACAAAACTGATCAGAAGCTCTAAACAGACAAGTAAAATCTGGTCATCTCACAAATCTCACTAAAATGAGGACTGACTTGGACATATTTCCTAGTCTTGACTACATAGATAATTCTGAAATCATTGAAAGTGAAAAAATTCATTAGATTTTCCTTTGTCCTGAACAAGGAATGAGGCAAACAGGAAGTGTAGTAATTGGAAGAAGGGATTTTCTTTCTATAAGTAAATGTCACAAGACCAAGAGCTTTTCCTGCTCTCTCTCCACTGTAGCCCAACACATAAAACTGTGCCTATGGTGATTCTCAAAAATTTTTTATTGAGAAAATTAAAGGAAGGAAAGACTCTCCTGCGGCCTCAGGAGTTGTTAAGGGAGCTAGGAAAGGGCCTGAGGTTAAACTGTGCTGTGGCAATGCCAGCTGGAGAATCTGACTTTCAAGCGGTGCTACCTCTAGGTACAGAAGTGGTATGAACAGCCTCCAAAACATACTCAGTGAAAGAAGCCAGATACAAAACTTCGTAGACAGTTATCTCTTGGTATCCATGCTGGATTTGTTCCAGGGCCTTCCCCAGGATAGCAAAATCTATAAGTGTTCAAGTTTCTTATATAAAATAGGGTAGCATTTTTCTATAATTATGTATATTTTCCAGAATATTTTAAATCATCTCTATATTGCTTATAATTTCTGATGTGATGTAAATAGTTGTTCTACTGAATAGGGAATAATGACAAAAACTCTGTACATGCTTAGTACAGATGTAAACTTTTAAAATATTTTGGACTCACAGTTGATTTTACCTAGAGATGTGGTTGCTACAGAGATAGAGTGCTGATTATGTTGTATGATTTAATTTACAGCCAGAATAGGAGGATACTTTGAAATAGGCTCCTTCAGAAATAGCCAGAATGGATAAATCCATAGAGACAGAATGGAGACTGATGGTTGCCAGGAGGTCTCAGGAGGAGGAATGGGAAATAACTGCTTCATAGCTATGGGGTTTCCTTTTGAGGTGACGAACACGTTTTGGAAGTAGAGGTGGTAGGTGCACAATACTGTGAATGCACTGAACGCCACTGATCTGCTCAGACAGGGACAGGAGGAAACAAGCATATGGAGTTCTAGAGAATAGCCTGGAGGAGTCCGGTTTCCATGGCAAACTGAGCACTTGGGGACTACCCTCCCAGGGCCGATCCCGCACTTCCTGTCCTCTTCCTGTCTTTGAAGGTGTGCAGAAGTGGAGACACCATACAAGTCACACCTTACTATATACAGATGAGTCTGTAACTGTTTTAACACCTCTTCCCCCAGTGCCAGACACAGTAGCCCATTCTGACTCTTTAAAAACAAGAAAAAATCTTATTTAATACTTTTGATTTGATTCTGTTGTGAGAAATAGACTGTCAAAAACACAAATGTTACATAAGTGGAGAGATGCAAGGCTTCAGGAAGAAATTTGTCAGAAGCAAGCACGATAGACAAAAATACAAACATTCTTTTCTTTATTCCTATAATTTTATTTTCACCAAAGGGTCTACCTCCGGGGAAATACTGTTCTGATTAAGAAATTACAGTATAACAAGAAATGTATTTTGTCTTTGTTCCTGTTTCTTGGCATAGAGCTTATAAAACTCTTGGAATTTTCTAAAAGATAGGAGTCCTTTTTATTATTCAAAACAAATGATCTTTTTGTTCACACCTTAGTTTATGCTTATGAGGTAATTTAGGTAGGTCCTCTAGATAGCTTCAGGCTGGGGCTGGTTACCCTGAAAATCAAATGATTAGTGAATTAGACTTTCACCTCTACCTGAAATTCTCTGACAAGGGGAGGGTAGGACTGGAGAGCCAAACTCTGTGGGTATGTTGGTGTGCTCTTGTGATGCCAACTGTATGGGAAGCCAGGTCAGAGAGATCACAAATAGAAGTTCAGCCTGGGCAACTAGTGACTTAGTGACACCTGGCTCAAAATAGAAAAAATTTTAAAAAGCTGGGGCCATAGCTCAGTGGGCTTGGGTTCAATCCCTAGAATTGTTAAAGACAAAGCAAAACAAAACACCTTTAAAGAGTTATATTGCCTTACGCTGGGCACAGTGACACACATCTGTAATGCCAGCATTCAGGAGGCTGAGGCAGGAGGACTGCTATGCATTCAAGACTATTCTGGGCTACATAGGTGGTTCTGAGTTAGCCTGTCTACATAATAAGAGCAAACTGAACAAACAAAATAAAGCAAAGCAAAATAAAATGATTTAAAGAATTAAATTCAATGAACTTCCAAATTGATGAAGAGATGCAAATGCTACAAAGGTAGTATACTTGGAAAGGCATGGAAGCCTTAGTTCCACTCTCCTGAAATTGCTTTTATCTGCCTATCCCTGAGTTGTATCTTTTTATAATAAGCTGGTAAATATAAGCAATACATTTACTTGAGTTTTGCATGAGATTCTGGTAAAATATTGATCCCAGCAGGGAGCTGTGGGATTTAAGGTCCAGCAGGCGAGTATCGTTGTAAGATTGGCATGGGAAGTGGGGCAGCCTTGGGAAACTGAGCCCTTTATCTTGTGGGATCTGACACTAAGACCAGGTAGACAGTGTCAGAACTGGATTAATTAGAAGGGCACTCAACTGGTGTGGAGGGAGGAGAGTTGCTTGATGTGGAAAAATTCTGCACACTTGCCATAAAGATGTGTATGGTGCTTTTTACAGAGAAACAATATATTTGTATAAATAAGAGAACTTAGATACGTCAGTTTCTAAGTAAGTCCTAAATGTAGTAATTACAGTTTTGGTGATATTAAAGGTAGATGACATAGATGAATGCTTTGCATTCATGCTGTATTTAAGTCTTAAACAAGTCATTATTCATATTTTATTTGTATTTTATTTATTTTTAACTAGTTTTTGCTTTTATGGAGGTACTAGGAATCATACTCAGGATCCTGTGCCTGCCAGGCAGGTGTGGCACTATTGGGCTTGTCCTTGGCAATTACTTGTTTTCTGAGGTAGAGTTTGGCGATGCTGACCGGGCTGGCCTTGGTCTCCTCCTGTGCTTACGTCAGTCTTCTGCCTCAGCCTCCTACTGTAGGTGGGACCACAGGTCTGTGATATCACATCTAGCTCACGTTATTCAAATTTATCAAGTAAACTACTGTAGGAATAGTTACTTTCCCACATAATTCTGTATCTCTTAATAGAAGTAAGTAGAAAAATAATTTACTTCCATTACCAGATTGTTTTACCTTGACTACTGCTTTATATGAAAACAACTGGCTTTTTAAAAATTATATTAGAACAGACTGTAAAGGCATAGTTTATTTTCTTCATTTCAGTCACTCTTCTTATTTTCTTGGAATTTTCCTCCAGAGTTTTAAGCAAATTATTTCAATTTAGAATCTTTTAAAAACTGGACTTTTAAAAAAATTAGAAAGAGGCTTTGAATTAGGTACATCCATTTGAGTATAAATGACTCAAAATTGTCATTTTTATTGCAGAGTAATACTCCATTTTATAAAAAACTGACATCTTCCTTATCCAGTCTATAGTTGATGACCATTTGTGTTGTATCCAAGATTTAGCTATCACAAACTGAGCTGCTATGAATATGGGTGCACATTTGTTGCTGTGATATGAATCTTGTAATCAATCTAACAAAGGAGGTAAAAGACCTCTACTCTGAAAACTACAACACTCTGAAAAGGGATAAAGAAGAGGATATCAGAAAACGGAAAGATATCCCTTGTTCATGGGTAGGAAGAACCAACATTGTCAAAATGGCTCTACTCCCACAACTACTATATAGATGCAATGCAATCCTGATTGAAATCCCTACATTATATATCACAGATCTAGAGAAAATAATCCAAAATTCATCTGGAAACACAAGAGACCTAAAATACCAAAAGCAATTCTAGGAAACAAGGACATGTCAGGGGTATCACTTTCCCCAATTTGAAACTATACTACAAAGCCACTGTGATGTCATTACTGTTTTCAATTATTTATTCCTCTGAGATAAACATAGTGTGATTTTCATTGTTTTTTTTTCATTCTATGACTGTGATTACAACTCATCAATCAGAGGAAAATATCATAATATGCTGACCTTCTTGGATTAGTAAATTAAGAATGACCCAACATTGTCTTAGTCTGTGTTCTAACTAGTCTGTGTATGTCAACTAAACTTGTTTTTCTCACATTTATCATTTTTATACTTCAAAACTTATGCTTAAAAGACAGGTCAATTATGAGTCATTTTCTTGAGGTCCACTAACACTGTTTCTACATCTGATTTTACTTCATTTGAATTATAACACTGCTTTAATAGCCTCTCATAAAAATAAGGCTTTTAGGCTTAGCAGGGCATTAAAAAGTCTCAGAATTGCTGGGACATCTCACTTAAACTGTCACTGCTACCTCCACAAAAATGAGTAAAGAGTTTACAAGTTAAAATTGGTGCTGGGAAGCTCGCTTGAAATTTCAGGATGAATTTTCCTAGAAGGTAATAAATGCTTTTGAAGTAGGTTTCCAAGAGATTTCATACTTCTGATTCTATTCTAAAATCCTTAGACATGTTAGAAACCTCAGATCCCTGAAGGCTTTCCTTTTTTGAGATCTCAAGGGAAAAATACTAAGAATCCTGAAATCCCATTAAATTTAAAAACTCATCTTGACTGGAATCGTAGTTCTGGTTGCGGGCTCTCATGGAGGCTCTTGAGAGTTTTAAGTGTCAGGACCTTAATTCAAACTGTAACCCAAATCATAGATTTCCAAATCAAAGAAATGTAAATTTTAACCTAGAGAAATGTGATCTCAAATGTGAATTCATTTTGTAAATTATTGAAAAAAAATATTGGAGTTTAAAGTCACTTTAATCCCCTCAAATTCTCTTGCAATATAAATTAGCCAAAGCTGGGTACAGTGGTGCATGCCTATAATCCCAGCATTCCAGGAAGCTGAGGCAGGAAGATGGAAAGTTTAAACAGTTTAGCAACTTAATGAGACCCCATCACAAAATAAAAATTTTATAAAATGACTCAGATGTAGCTCAGTGAGAAGACCCTGAGCTGTGTTCAGAGTACTAAAAGCAACAAAAAGTAAAAAATGATTACAGGCCCTAAACTCTAAGTAACAAGTCCTACACTTGGATACAAGCCCTAAATTCTAGCAAGTAAGAGAATAGACTGAGTTCTTTGTTTGTTTGCATTACCAGGGATTGAACCCAGGGCTTTTGCGTTGAGCTACATCTCAACCCTTTTGCATTTTTTATTCTGAAACAGGGTCTCTATGAATTGGGCTACCATCTTCCTGCCTCTGCCTCTCAGAGAGCTGGGACTACAAGGCATATATGAGAATACACTGAATTTAAAGTACCGAGAGGTAAAACCCTAAGTAGTAAGTAGAAATAATTACTTAGGCCAAACTTGCCAAAATTATTACTTACATTTGACAAGTGTAGCATCTGTAACGTGTATCTCTAATTTGCTTGCATTCAGTACAATATAGAACACCTTATGCTATACAAAGCTTGGTGTCGTTTTTCTCCCTTAATAAACAGAAAGTATTAAGGAAATGTAATGCCACATGACCTCTACCTCTACCTCTACCTCTACCAAATCAACAATGTTTTTCAAAGGCCTCCTAAGCAAGACATTCTGGAAAATGTTTCTAGCGCTAGTAGGGGGCACACAGAGCGTTTAGGTAAATAGCGATTCGTTCCATTTACCTGCACATAGGTTCCATATTAAGCTGACAAATGCTTTATTTTTTTCTCTCCAATATTAAAGCCCCCAACTAAATTAATCATTTTTCTTCATTATTTAGTCAAGTACTATACTTGCCATGACTCCATAAACTTTAGGAACTCATTTATTATGTTTCCTGATCAGACTTTGCCTTTATTTACGCAGTATACCCATAAAACCCAGCTTTCATTAGCACTGGGGAGGAAGAGTCCGCTCCCTTCACTAGGGAAGGTGAAACTGAAAAAGATAATTAACCATGAAACAATAAGGAGGCTTGCTGGGTAAGCGGTAGTGTGAAAACAGTTACTCCTCACAAAAGAGGGGAAATTAGCTTGCCGGGTAAAAAAGGAAGTGTCAGATTGAAGACTGAAAGGCCTGCCAACAGAAGTAGATAGCTCTATGCATCATTAATGAAATTTTTTAACACTTAAACGCCACAGCTGTCCACATTTAAATGCATGTGAATGCCATGTGTTTCCAGAGATTAATATGCATGTTAAAATATTTCTTTCCTTTTTAAACTTCTAGATGCTGTCTCTGTCTGGTTCACTTCACCTACTCTTTTTTCCCCAAGAATAAGAACGCACCAGCTTTTTCAGCATTGTGTTCTCATTTCCAAAGCCCACGTATACCGTGCATCCTGGAGATGGGCAGCCTGCTCATTATATTTTAACAAACACATTATTTTACATTCCTAATACCCATATTTTACCAAACAGAAAGTTTGTTTTGATTTTGCTGCTTCACAGAGTGAAGACTTATGATGTGCGTTTCCTTTCAAAACTTCCTCCCGGAGCATCAGTGCTCCCTGAAGCAGCCCCATTTTGGCAGAAATTCAGTTCTGTGCAGTGCCAAAAGAAATAGAATAAACAAACACTGCTCCACGCAGCTGGTGAGATCATTTACATATTACTGCACACCAAACATGAAGACCTGAATATGGATTAGAGCTACGGTGATGACACAAATGTCATATAGATAAAGAGAAACAAAATCCGACACATCACTGTTTATTTTACCACTGCTACTGTATGAGCACAGACAGGAAAAAATGGCGGAATTTCGTTTTGAAAATTGGACTCTCTTCTGTATTTGAAGTGGGTCCTTTCAGACGGTAACCCAGGAAAAGAAAGAAGCAAAAATCACGGTTATTCTGAATCTCTTAATAGTCTCTACTTTTTCCTTGTGGATTAAAATAATTTTAATGTGCATTAATTTGGATGTGGTAGGTTGATGATCATACAGGAATAAGTTTTAAAATATAAAGGTGCCTATATTCCTTTTTAGCCCTTTATTCACCACTGGCAATTTCAGTTAAGCACTAAACTCTTGACCTGAGGATGAGGTCCTTGGTTAAAGGGGGTAATAGGTCGCTAAAGTTTCCCCTGAAAACGCTGTCTTGTAGGTGGAACTTGCCCAGAGTTCTCATCTAACGTGACTTTTCTCATTCCTGCACCTGCAGTTTGTTGCAAATCAGCTGATTTCTGACCTCAGCTGGACACATGTGTGTTCTAAGAAAGAAAGAATTCCCACTATGTATTGCTACAACTCCCCTCTAACTCTATCTTTGAGTTATGACACAAGTGTCACATTTAAAACACTAAGAAAGTTAAAATAAAAATAATAATAGTGGTGATGGGATGAGGAATAAAGAGAATGTGATATATTTTAGCACCCACACAATTAAAAATTCTTTATCCTGCACTGGATAAGGCTGATTTTTCTTTACATGCAAAGTTGCTCTTAAAATAGGTCACAGATGTGTAAATATTGTATCTTTTCTCTGGTGTAAGAAATTGAAGATGTAAATGAGTTCTAGAATGCATGAAGGGTATTGTGAAAAAGTATTCCAAGGGAAATGGGTTTGGGGTAAGTAATGAGGGGAAAGAAAAATTTGATGGTAAATAAAAGGAAACAAAGTTTGTGCATATAGGGGTGGGGAGTTGTAGGTTGGGTAGGGGAAGGGGAAAAATGAGAATTGAGTCATATACTGGTACAAGTTCTCAATGTAGAGTGTAATCGTGATGTGTATATATAATGTACCAATAAAGATAAAATACAAAACAAAAATAAAGCATACACAAGACAGGTTTGTCATTAAAGGGCAAGCAAACATTCTCATAGACTCTCATGAAAACCCGTGAAAACCCTAAGACTTAAAAAAGTAAAAGGAGCAAGTTCACTACAGTCCCATATATATATATATATATATATATATATATATATATATATATATATACACACACACACACACACACACACACACACACACACACATATATGTATATATCTTCCAAACCAAACTTCTTAAAATAAGTCATTTCATAGTATTATTTTCCTCATAAAGCTAAACCAAATAAAACCATGCACCTCTTTCCATACAAAACTTTCAGTAGATATTTTTTCTTCTAAATTATTATGATTGAGTTTTAAGATAGTCCATACTCTGGTCACATGAAATGAATGAAATCAATTAATAAAACTCCCCTTCACTATACCAACTGCCTTATGAATAGTCTCTATTCCATGTGTTGCTGTGCTTTTGTTCATAATAGGCATTCAATACAATTTCTGAATGGATGAAAGAATAATGAATGAATAGATTTCACTGATCCTACCCAAATCTCTCAAAATATAAACAACTCTAAAGATTACATTGAGTACTGAATGTTTTAGTAATGCCTGAGCAATACAGAGATATGAAGATAAGTCAGTCATACACTCATCTCTCAAGTATTTGGAGTTTTTTGTTTATCCTGGTAAGTAGTGTTGTCATTTTCATCTCAAAATGTAGAGTAGTTATTGTCTCATCTACATCAATACTAGCTTTTTTTCCACTAAGTATAGCTTGCAAATTCCATGAGAGTAAAGTCATGTCCTATATTACTTCTCTGCAGCAAATTCTAGAGCCATGTTAAGCAAATAGCAATTACTCAGAGAGTATATTTTTATTATCTGCCTATAGGTTTGGTTCTGACTAATCCATTACCCAATGAAATCATACAAAAAGCCTTCTGCCCAAATATATTAAATATTCAGAATTCAGCAAATACTTGGATAATCAGCACTGATGTTATGGCTATGGGAAGAACATTTAATTTACGTTAAAATAGCTTTAGTTTTACAGGTCTTGGGTCTATGGACTTACTATTTTGTACTGCTACTTTCTTCTGTGAAAAATTATTTTTTTCATTTTGATATTTTAATTTTAACCACCTGGGTAACTAAACATAGTTTCTTTGCTTTGACATTCAGCAGTCATTTGTATGCTAAAAAAGGATAAACACAAATTTAAGGGAAAGGATAGACTTAAATTTAGACCAAATAAAAGACAATCATAGTAAAAGTCTAATAAAGAAATCCAGCACATCTGCCTTATCTCAGACCTACTCTTCAGTGTAAAAGGCTCTAATGAAGCCTTTTCTCACCTGGAAAAAGGTCATATCTCTGACTTCACTCTCTTCTTGTTTTTCTGCTTGAAATAAACAGGAAAACAAACTGAGAGACACTTTCCAAGCTGACAGTCCAGGGTATAATACCATTAAAAGACTGAGAGTTAATTTTAAAATTAGAGAAAACTTCATGTCCTTTATTCTTTATTACTATACCAGGAGGATGTACTATAATAAAATTATAGATTAGAGCTGAAGGTGAAAAGATATTTGGGGAAGAATGTTTAGAAAATCCTAAAAACAACATTAAAGACAAAGAACAGCAAGAAAATTTGAAGCTCTGCATAAAAGAATTACAGCTATAGCACATATGAAATATAGCTCATTTCTTAGCCACATTAACATAAAACTCATATGAAAAGCCTATTTATCTCAGTTTCTATTACCTGATACATCATGTTGTACTTTCAACAGTAACAAAAATTTATAACGCATGCTAAAAGGAAAATAGTCCAAAAAAACAAAGTAAATACTAGAACCAAACTCAGTATGACATAGAATTTGGAATTATTAGAGGGTTTTAAATAACTCTGATTAATATGTTAAGAACTCTAGTGGAAAAAGTAGAAAATGAAGAACAGATAGGTAATGTAAGCTGGGATAGAATAAAATAATACTAGAAGTAATAAATACTGTGAATGAAATGAAGAATATCTCTTTTGGGCTCATTGGTAGATCTTGCAAGCACAACAAATAATCCATAAGTTTAAAGATACGTCAGTAGAAAACTCTCCCCATGAAATGTAAAGAGAAACAAAGTAGTGAAAATAAATGAAGCATCCAAGAAATAGGAAACAATTTAAAAAGGTATAAAGTGTGTAATTGGGATATCAGGAAGAGAAGAAAAGAATTGAACAGTAGAATTTGAAGTGAAATGGCAAAGAATATTATAAAATTAATGACAGAAACCAAATCACAAAACCAGGAAGCAATGTAAATAACAAAAAATCACACATAGGCATATCATGTACAAATTGAAGAAAATCAAAGACAAGGGAAAATTTAAGAGGCTTAGAGTAAAAGAATTTACTTATAAAAGAAATGTGTGGAGTAAAATATTTGTGTTTTAAGAAATACTCACTGACCTATAATTCTATATTCAGAAAATTATAAAAGAAGGATAAATAAATACTTATATCTCACACACACACACACACACACACACACACACCCCTGAGGACATTAATTACGAGATGTACTGCCCTGCAATAAATTTTAAAGAGGAAAATGATAGAGGAAATGATAGAGTCAGAAACTTAGATCCACATAAACAAGTGTTGGAGGAAGAATAAATGATGATCTAAAAATCTCTCATTTTTATCTTTTAAAAATATTTTCACTATTTTTAATTCTTTAAAATATAATTTAATTTGAAGAAATAATATATTAGGTGATTATATGGTGTGATAGATGAGATGAATGACAGTGATATAAAGGATGAAAGAGAACTGAGGACATTTTGTTTTAAGAGTTTAGAATATTCTGTTTTGAGTTACATGTGAAGCAATATAATATTATTTGAAGGGAGACTTGGATTAGTTTAAAATGTAGAGCAAGCTAAAATGGTTAAAATGGCTTAAATTGTTTAAATGTAAAGCAAACTAAAAATATTTATGGAGAAATATAATTGATGTGCTAAAAGAAGAGACAAAAAGAAGAGGGAAGGGGAAGATCATGCAACAAAGAATAATAGAGAAAGTGGTATACGCATCTCTGAAAATGTCATGTAGAAATCATAATATTGCTTAATTAATATGTGCCAAAATGGTGCTATTTAAAATAGCAAAACGGAAAAGGAAAAAAGGAAATAAAGGTCAAATGAAATAAGCAGAAAATTATGAACATAATAGACATTAGTCCAACTATACTAATAAGGTAATAACTTTAACTGTAAATGGTTTAAATAATTCAATTAGAATATAAAAATTATTAAGGTTGATTAAAGACTAAGGCCTAACTAGATGCAGTTAACAGAAACCCTTTCTAAATACAAAGGCTCAGATAGGTCATGACATTAACGAGATAAAGATACATAAGGCTAACATTAATAAAAAGAAAGCTGGAGAAGATATATTAATTACATACAAAACAGATTCAAAACAAGGAAAATTATCAGGAATGAAGGTGTGTATTACAGAATAATAAAAGAATCAATTAACTAAAAAGACCTATAATACTAAATATGTATGTAGCTAATAATAGAATATTCAAACACATAAGGCAAAAACTGATAGAACTCTAAGAAGAAATAGAAAGTCCATTATAGTTGGCTATTTTAATACTTTCTTTCAGTAACTGATAGATCAAGCATGCAGAAAATCTGTAAGGAGATAGTTGACCCAAACAGCACTATTTGAATTCTGATACTTATAGAATACCCCATCCAACAACAGCAGAATATGCAATCTTCTCAAGCTTGCACCACACATTCACCAAAATACACCACAATCTGGGCCACAAACCACACATTAACAAACTGAAAATAACAGAAATTACATGGTATATGTTCTTAGACCATAAGAGAGTTAAACTTGAAGTCAGTTTTTAAAAACAAGAAAAATCCTCAAATATTGAGAAAATATACTTCTAAATAACATTTAAGTTAAAGTCTCCAGAAAAATTTAAAACCATTTTGAACTAAATAAGTTAGAAAAAATAATAAAAATAGAACAAAAATCAATGAAAAATGAGTGTACAACAGAAAAAGCCAACTAATCAACCCATACTGAGAAGCGTGGGTACAGAACTGATTCATCTCCCTTAATTTAGGTGTATTCTTATTTAGAAAAGACATAAATAAGAATGGATGGTTATATCAACTATTGAATCCATCACTTAAGGCATGATTTCCTCATTTACTACTTCTCTTATCATTTGTATATGTTTTTATTAAGCAAAACTATAATAATTGCCGGGACCATTAATGGGGATTGTTAAATTGACTGGATTAAGAGCCTAGAAGATTAGTCACAGTGCTGGGTGTGGTGGCTCACGCCTGTCATCCCAGCACTCCAGAGGCAGAGACAGGAGGATTGCTGAGTTCGAGGCTTGCCTGGACTACATAGTGAGCTCAGAGCCAGCCTGAACTATAAAGCGAGACCCTGTCTCAAAAAAGGAAAAAACAAAACAAAACAAACAAACAAACAAAAAAACGGCCTAGCAGATTAGTAAACATGCTTCTGTGTGTTTCTATGGGTGGTATTTTTAGATTGACAGGGCCAACAATCTGAGGGAGGAAGCCCTACCCTGGTACTATCCTATAGGTTTGTAGCCTGAATAGAATGAAAGAGGATGTAGGAGGAAGCTAGTCTGCATATAAAAAGTCCCATTTTGTTAACACACACATATGTTGTACTGTTGTCACCTGTGAACTTCAGAGTCCAGCTTGTCAGCCTTTCAGTACAGACTAACACTAATGTCTCTCTATGAAGCTTCTAGGTCTTTGTCTTAGACAGGCTTTGCATCCTTTATCCCTCTCATTCTCTGGCTTCCAAATTCCTGAACTGAGCAGCAACTGGATCCTCTTTTTTTTTGAGACAGGGTCTCACTTTGTAGTTCAGGCTGGCCCTGAGCTCACTATGTAGCCCAGGCAAGCCCCAAACTCAGCAATCCTCCTGTCTCTGCCTCCTGAGTCCTGGGATTACAGGCGTGAGCCACCACGCCCAGCATTGTGGTATGTGGTATTGATGGCTGGTGGGTGTGAGTCTCCACACCCAGCATTGTACGTGCTTACTGGGGATTGAACTCAGGACCTTGCACTTGCAAGGCAGGTGCTGGAACCACTGAGCTAACCCTCCGGCCCATGGATCCTCTTATATACATAAAATTCATTCCATTCTTCCAAAGAACTGTAACCAACACAGCTGCCCACCACTTGAAGCAGTGTATGGCATATAGACAGTTCCAAAGACAAGGTTGCCAAAACGACAAAGTAATAATGGTGCCTAACATGTATTGGCTATGTCACAGAAACTTTTCACACATTAATTCAATTAAACTATAGATAACTCACAAATAATACTGTTCAGTCTCCCAGTGAAAAAAACAAAGTCTAAGAAACTAAAACCAAAACCAAAAGAAACCCTGAAGCATAGAATATTTGAAAATTTGCTACAATCATACCCCTACTAAGTGGGAGAGTCTGGCCAAGCTCCTTGCCAGCATTTTCTATTGTTGTAATCATGGAGATTATTCACCTCCCTAAGAAAATTTGCTTTGTCTGTTGGAAACCCTTACATTAGGAATATGTCTTATATTTAATATAGCCCTTCAGTAGTGATCTAAGACATTTCTTCCTTTTTGGCTATGATATACAGAAAGAGAAGGAAGAACTCATAGAACACATATCTCTGTATAATGTGTTTTTATATATTTGAAGAAAATATTAAAGGATTTTTGAAAGAAAAATAAATTATTGGAGATTATTTTAAAATAGCTTTTTGGTATTTGAAGCTGGCTAGAAATATTCTACAGAAGAGAGCTGATTTTGACATGTATAAAGATTTTTTTAACAACCACCTCTCTTCTAAGTAATTAAGTAAAGTAATTATATAATTACTTGATTATGTAGCAGCACTAAAATTTTACAGGAGGTTTTTCACTTAAACTCTAACCTTATAAAAATAATTGCCACAAGTAAAAATTATTTTCTAAATGCAGTAATTCTATTTTAATTTTCTGAGGGAGGACAGTGGTGGTAGTGGAACCTAGGTCTATTTTTGTTTAGTAACTAGAGACAGAGAAAGTGTAACTCAATAATATGTCACTTTGTTCACAGACTGACTTAAAAATTTGGAATGGATCCTCAAGTTACAATGGTGAAAAACAATTAAGTGGGAAATGAAATTTTAAGCCAAGGTTATAATCTAGGATAATTTTTTTGGTCATAAATTTCTAAAATTATTCATTAGATTATGTTGAGAACCTTATTAGCTTAGTTGAAAAATAGAATTTTTAAATACTTAGTTTTTCAAAATGTATCACCAAATAATTTAATTGAAATAGAAGAAATGTATTAGAAATAAAGAAAATTCACAAAACATTACTTAAGCTTAGGAAACATAATGGGTGGGTTCTCCCCTTTTATTTCATTCTTTCTTTCCTCTTTTAAAGTGAGCTGTCTCATCATTGCAAATTTTCTCAAGTTCTTAGAACTCTAATTAAAATGTGGTAATTGGTTATGTTACCTCAATTACCATGATGCATGGACATTGATGCAAAGTGACACCAATTGAATCCCTTGGGTGTTTTACCCTGGGGCCATCCCATTTATCCTGGCCTTATTATTTTCAATTATGTGGCTAGATGTGTTGCATACTTTCCAAGCCAATACATGGGGAAGGCTTTTCTGGACACAAGGCTTTATTTCAAAGTTAAGAGTTCTGTAATATCAAGGAAAAGGGAAAAATAAGACATTACTTTTATGATTATAAAACTTTAAACCTTACATTTACTAAAGATTCAGAGGCACACTTGCTGAAATAAAGGTATCTCAAGAGTAATGAAAATTATCTATTTAAAGCATTTTTTTTTAAAAAGAATGGTTTACTACTGGTAACTATTCCTCCTAAGAAAATAGTGATGGGACCATTCAGAGGCCTCATGAAAGTTATACAGATGAGGACTGGAAGAAAAATATAGATAGGAAAGAAAAATATAGATAGGAAAGAAAAATATTTCTTGTACTTCTTACACAAAGGTTTGGGTCTCTAACAGGGCTAAGCAGGGCTGTATTGAATACTTTCCAGATTGTTTCATGAGAGAGCTAATGTCAGCATGAGCATGACAGTATGAGTACTCCAAAATAGTTATAGAAAAATAGTGTTCCTCAATGAGAACACCACTGCCATTTTTGGGAAAATGTGTTCATGTACATAGGCTTGTTCCATTCATTTTTTTTTCCACAAACAAATACATTCAATGTTACTGATATCATCAGTGTTTATAAATTGACCCCTGGATATTCTTCTAAAAAATCTTGCCATGATCTATATGAATACAAACTACAAAACTGCAATGACCTAAAGATATTTATGCAAAGAGAAATAAACTTTATTTTCATCAAAACATCTTAAATTAAGACATTATCTAGGGATATCACCAATAAACATAATCTGATATATTTTTATATAAGTTCCATTTTCTAAGAATAATTCCTGTGTCTTCATTTATTTTTTAAAAATTATACACTCAAATTTTCAAAAACTAACAAAAAAAGCCTGCCCTTTTACTTATTAGTTCATGTCTTGTTTTCACTATCTTCTAGTAGTATAGCATTTAATTGGGAAAATAGTAAGAAAGAAATTTTACTTTCAAAGATCTAAACCTGGTAGATCAGGGATTTGGGTAAAATCCAGGCTATTCTTATCCAACAGACCAAAAGCCTTACATTTGCAACACTTCTTATTCCTTCAACTGAGTCTCACTGATATTATAACTGACAGTCAGGTCATTTTTTTCCCCTCATTTTTGTCTCTGGATTCCTGAAAGTTCCAACAGCAGACCAAGAGAGGGTACATCCTACTACATTCAGAAATATTTTTGAAGTAAAATGTATTGAACATTGGTATTCAAAGACTTTCATTAATAAAATATGTTTAAAATATAAAATTAATTTATTTTTGAATTATTAAAACTTTAAATGTTTTTACTTCAATTATCAAAATAAATAGTTCCCTCTCAATCTTTACTTTTTTAATTTAGTAATTTTTTCATTGTTCAGTTTGAAATTTTTCAAGATAGTATCAATATGTAATTTCATCCATGTATTTCTTCAGATGAATCCAACTGTTTATATAAGAGCCAAGGAGTGAAAGCAAAGTATTAAATTTATTTCCAAATAGTGCTCCTTGACTAAATCTAACAGTTTAAATCTTCAGATAACATACCATGAATAAATTCTTAGGACTGACCAACTAAAAGAAAATAGTACTTAGCATAAATTATCATGCTGTCATTTCATTGCCTAATTCTTGTGTTAAATTAAAAAAAGAAATCCAGGTAGTCTTCCCCAAAATAAGATGCAGAATGTAAGTTATTAACAGAGAATATAGTAACCAACTGAAATAGTTATAGGAGGGGAAAAAAGACAAGAATATTTAGGGGAAAAAGAAGCTTAAGTCCTAGAGCAGATATGTATGTTCCTCCATACTAGCTGCAAAACCTTAGGTAATTTACTTAATCATTCAAATTTTTGTTCATCTGTAGTAGTTAGGAAGTTTAAGTAAGACAATGCAAGCAAAGTGGAAAGAGTGACTACAATATATTATACACTCAGTACTGCTAGCAAATAACACAATAGCTCCACTCTCTTAGAGACAGATGTTTTTAACATAGTACGTGGCTTTTTAGAGGGAATCTTTGCTAGAATATTAAATAAAATTAATGTGAGAATAATGTGTTAATAATTTTTTTGGTTTCTCTGAGGGATTTAATCCTAGACTGAACCTGTCCAGTAGAGAGAGGTTTATTGAGATGAATTGTCAAACATAAAGAAATTTGATTTGTGGTATATACATATCATGGCTGGAAAACTGGCCTTCTTATTACAAATCTCATGAATTAATCCCATGAGTTTCTGAGGAGCATGTTGAATTTAATAAGTAAGAAGCCTCAAATACTTAGGGGAAATGCTTAAACAAGTGTTAGCAAGCTATCAGTGGTCAGTCAGTACACACACAAACAAAGATCTCTTATTTTTCTCTATTTACTTTGAAAGGGAAATGGTTTTTCTTACTATTCTTTCCTAAGGCTCTCAAGAAAAATTATTAATTTTTTTTTTTGAGCCAGGGTCTCGCTTTGTAGTTCAGGCTGGCCCTGAGCTCACTCTGTAGCCCAGGCAAGCCTCAAACTCAGCAATCTTCCTGTCTCTGCCTCCCGAGTGCTGGGATTACAGGCGTGAGCCACCACGCCCGGCAAAAAATTATTAATTTTATAAGATATTTAGATATAGTTAATTTTGGGCAATTAAAAAATTTTCATATATTACATAACAATGGAGTTTGATATATAGTCTAATAAACTGTACAGAAAAAGTGAAATCTAATTTCAAAATCCAATTAGTTTATTTGTGTTTATAAAAGTCTTATTCATTAACTTCATATACAGATGGTTGCAGGTGCTAGAGATGTAGCTCAGAGACATGCAAAAGGTCCTGGGTTCAATCCCCAGCACTGACAAAAAAAAGCATAGTAATAGCTTATCTACTATTCTTATAGTTGAAGAAAATTTCAGTCTTGGAGAGTCTATTCCAGTTATTTATTCAGAACTCTGACTTTGGAGATAGAACTTCTATGTTCAAATCCCAGATCAGTTACAAATTGATAGGTAACTTTGGACAATTGCTGAAATTTTATTTCTTCTATAATATTGGCAAGATGAGAATTATACATACATGTACACATAAGAAGCTTACATTACTCTAAATTTGGAAATCACTTAGAACTTTGCCTGATACATATCAAGTGCTATGCATTTAATTATTATTACTATCATTTAGTCTTTCAGAAGAGGAATTCATTTTCATTTACATACTCCAAGGCAAAGGTAATTACTACCAGGTATCAGGATAATCTGTCAACCCTTTGTAATTAAAAATTTGGAATATATTGGTATATTTTTAAAATAGAACTTTACTGAAGTAGAATCTTCATGAGATGAACTGCATACATTTATGATGTAAAAATACATGATTATACACAAAATCATCACTACAGTCATGATCATGAGTATTTCTAATACTCCTCAAATGTTCCTCATTGTGTTAAATAATAATTACTTCAGTAGGTACAAAGTGTTTATTCTGTGCACCCTAAATCTGTGTTTTTTTGTATTATCTTTTAAAGTTTTACATTTTAGGTCAATGATAATTTTATTTCATTTTTGTATATGATTCAATAAAATTATATACATCATTCTCTCATTTGTGCATATGAATATTCAATTGTATTTACTGGAGTAATATAGCCAAACCCTTCTCCAGGTACTTCCATTTATTCTCTCTCTCTCTCTCTCTCTCTCCTCTCTCTCTCCTCTCTCCTCTCTCTCTCTCTCTCTCTCCTGGTGGATGAAACGAGGCCATGCCCCTTTAAGGAATCATAGCAATGCACAGATGCAGGTGATGCAGGTGACACACATGATGCAGATGATGCAGACCAATCATACATTGCTAAATGCTGCTTCTGCCTTTGTGACTAATCACACCCCGCTGTGAGCACTGTTTGCTCCCTCTCATTCAATCACATCCCAAGGCACTCTAGTGAATGGCTGTTACCTCCATGATAATAAAGAAGAAGCTTCCCAACCCAGGCAGAGTCTGAGTGTTGTAATTCTGCATCCCCACTCACCCTCCTGAGGCCATAGGATTAAAAGATGGCATGGTAACTGGACCAGGCCAGATTACAGAGTATTTATTGCAAGACTAGTTTTATTCCCTGACTTGCCTTTGTAGCTTTATCAAAATCAATTGACCATTTTGTTTAGCTCTTTCTGAAATACCTATTAAGGTCCTTGATTTGTTTGGTGATCTTAGCACCAATGCCAGATTTTCTTGATTCTTGTAGCTTTAAGTCTTAGTAATAGAAGGCATACTCTCCTAATTGATTTACATTTATCAAAATTGTTTTGGTTATTTCAGGTCTTTGAATTTCTAAATAAATTTTATAAGCAGCTTGCTAATTTGTTTCCCATCACTAAAATTTTCATGGGAATTTTACTGACTGTACAGATAAATTTGTTGACACTTGATATCTTAATAATATTATATTCTGGCCATGAAGACAATGTACCTCAAAATTTGTGTAGTTATTTTTTAACCCTTTGGAGGTTGTGGGTAGTCTGAGAGATACAAAAGAAGTATTCCAAAATAATGTTAAGGGGTAACACTTGACCCCTGCAGGGTTAATTTTTCATAGTAATATTTTATTGGCTTTGCAAACAATTCTTCAAAATCTTCTGTTAAGTATAGTCCTAAGAATGTCTTGATTTTATTTCTGCTGCAATAGTATGGTTTAAAATTTCAATTTCTAATGATCTGTCAAAGAGTACTCAGAACCAATTGATGCCTATGTTTTGATCATGTTCCCAGTAATCTGCTTAAATTTACTTATTAATTGCTGGGCCTTTTAAAAGATTTTATAGCACTTTCTCTAGAGGTGATGATAGAATATGGGAATAAAGAAAAATTTACTGCAACTTCATTTCCAGATAGCTTTTAATTCCTTTTTCTTGCTTTATTGCTTTGGCTAAAATGTCAGTGTAATGCTGAATAGAAATGGGAAATTATACTTTCTTGGCTATTCTTGGTCTTCAGAAAAAAGCACTGTATTTTACCATTAACCTATAATGTTAACTGTAGAGCATTTGTAGATATACTTTATTAACTTGAGAGAATTTCTATTCTTAGGTTTCTAAGAGTTTTCATCAGGATCAAGGTTGGATTTTGACATGATTTTTGAGGCCTTATTGTGATAACCATTTTCTTTCCCTTTCTTAATCTGTAAATACAAAAGTTACATTTGTCTTCTTCAAAGATTAAACTATGTATACCTATGATAAATTTGACATCATGACCTATTTTTAAGTTATTTACTTGATATGATAAAATTTTATGAAGAATCTTTTAACTGATATTCATGAGTAATATCAGTCTTTCGAATTCTTGCATTGTTTTTGTGTGATTTTTGTCTCTGGATAATATCTATCCAGAAAACAAGAATGTGCAATATTAATCCCTTTTCAATTTTCTAGAATAATTAACATAAAATTACCATTTTTTCTCTTAAACATTTGGCATAATCTACATAAAGAATCATCTGTGCTAGAGCTTTCTTTGTGGGAAAGTTTTAAATTAAGAGCTCAACTCACTTGGCACATGTACACTTTTTCATAATTTTCTCTTTTTATATAAGATTAGTAGAAACTATAGTAATTTGTCTTTTATCCTTAATATTGACAATTTGTTTCTTTTCTGTTTCCTATTTATTCTGACTGGAGGCTTATCAAATTCGTTAATCTAAAAAAAATCCAACTTTTCATTTTATTCACCTGTTTCTCTACTGTTTTTGTCTTCTATTTCACTGATTTTTGTTTTGACCTTTATTATTTCTTTTTCTACTTACTTTGGATCTAATTTGTTTTTCCTTTTCTAGTTGCATAGGGTTAAAGTTTCAGTTTTAGTGACATTGTACAAATTTTAACGTGCTTTTTCTATGTCTCTGTAGTTCAAAATCTAGCTAGGTACAAAAGATCAATAAAATACATGAAACAATGTTTCATATCTCTGACCATTAGAGAAATACAAATCAAGACAACACTAAGATTCCATCTTCTTCCAGAAAGAATAGCTCTATCAAGAAATCAAATGACAATAAATGCTGGTAAGGTTGTAGGAAAAAAGGAACCTTTCTACTTTGTTTTGTGGGACTGTAAACTAACAAAACTATAATGGACATCAATACAGAGATATTTTCCCCCAAAATGAAACATACAAATTCGATTCAACCCAGCTATTCCTCTTCTGTCTCTCTTCCCCAAAGAGATAAGGACTTTTTATTACAATGATACATGAATACCAATGTTTATAGCAACACAATACATAACAACTAAATGTTGCAAGTTGCTTATATGTCCATCAACAGATAAACAAATATAGTGTCATATTTATACAAAATGGAGTAAGTACTATTCTGTTATAAAGAGGAAAGAATTACACTCAGTATATTCCTGGTCAACTTTGGGAAAGAGGTAAAAAAAATAATGAGCTAACCAATACAGTTTAAAACTGAAGAATGGGTTCAATATGGATATGGAATCTGAATAGATAGAAATAGTTGAAATAAAAAACAGCACAGAATACAATGCAAAAATGGCCAATTTGAAGGCAGAATATCTGGTATTGAAAACAAAAGAGTGAATTATGATAAAGAACTTAGAGAAGCCAAAAAGAAAATAAGACAACAAGGAAAACTATCCAGCAACTATTAAATGACAATAAGACCATCTAAGGCAAGTTGAAATTAAAGACAATCTAGAAAATTGCATAGATGGATTCACTAACATGCTTACAGAAATTATGGAAGACAATATCCCAAATACAAGAAATGATTAAAAAATACAGTAAGCAATGCTTATTAAACACTAAACAATTATGATGAAAGGAGTTCATTAAAGCATATATTCAATGAATTCACAGTTATTCATAAAAATACTTAGTATTTTAAAGATACTAAAGAAAAAGAAAATCACTTATCAGGGACAACCAGTTAGAATCAAAAGAGATGTCTCAGCACAAATCCTGAAGGCCAGAAGAGCATGGAGTGAAATACCTCAAGCCCTAAAAACAAATAACTTCCAATTCAGATTAACCTACCCAGGAAAGCTACCCTTCAAAAAAGATGGAGAAATAAAATATTTCCATGAAAAAATTAGCTCAGAAGAAATATGAGTACTAAACCTCTCAATAAAATATTTAAGAGCATTCTTGGCAGAAGTAATGCATTAAATATAACTAAAAACACAGGAAAACTAACGAAATCAATGGACAAATACCAATGGAAAAACAGCAGGAAAAGAAAAACAAATGATACATCTCCTGATAAAGAATACAGTAATAGTAGGTAATCAACACATTTCAGTCATATCTATCAATGTTAATGGTTTCAATTTTCCAATCAAAAGATAATCTGTCAGTCTGATTAAAAAACAGAATCCAACAATCTTTGCATTCAAGAAACCAATTCAATCCATGAAGATATTTACAGACCAAAATTTAAAGGATGGAAAACAATATTTCATGCACCAGGACTCTGAAAACAGGTAGAGGTAATAATTTTAATATCAGACATAATAAACTTTTAAGCTAAAATTGATTAGAAGAGACAAAGAAGGTCAATATGTACTATTTAAAGGAGCAATCCAACAAGAAGAGATCATATTGATATACATATATACACTGAGTGCTGAAGCATCTATCTTTATAAAACAACAACTGCTATAATTAAAAGATCAACTAAGCATTAACACAATTATAGTAGGGGATTTTGATCTTTCCTTTTGCAAGGTGATGGATCAATTAAATAAAAAGCCAATAAAGAAATTTCAGAACTACACCCCTGAGCATATGGACTTAACGGATATATCCAAAATATTCCTCTCCTCTACAAGAGTATACATTCTTTTTTTTTTTTTTTTGTAGTTCAGGCTGGCCTTGAGCTCACTATGTAGCCCAGGCAAGCCTCGAACTCAGCAATCCTCCTGCCTCTGCCTCCCGAGTGCTGGGATTACAGGCGTGAGCCACCACGCCCGGCACTGTGGTATGCAGTATTGATTGCTGGTGGACGTGAGTCTTCACGCCCAGCATTGTATGTGGTTACCGGGATCGAACTCAGGGCCTTGCGCTTGCGAGCCAGGCGCTGAAACCACTGAGCTAAATCTCTGACCTAAGAGTATACATTCTTTTCAGCACCATACAAGACTTTTTCCATAATAGATCACATACTATTCATAAAATCTGCTTAAGTAAATATAAAATAATTGAAATCACTCAGTGAATACTATCTGATCATTGTGAATTGAAAATTGAAATCAGTTACAGAAGAAACTTGGGAAAGACAAAAGCTCCTGGAAACATATTCCTAAACAACCAATATGTTACAGAAGAAATTAAAAAACTCTTTAGAAGTTAATGACAATGACTGTACAACTCAACAAAGCCTCTGGGACACCAAGAAAGCAATTTTAAGAGGAAAATTCATCACACTCAATTATCTCATTAGGAAAACAGAGCAAACCCAATAGTTGACTTTATAAATAATTTTAAGATATTTGAGAAACAACAACAAAGCAGCCCCAAACCAAAATTGAGGGAAATTATAAAAATGAGCATGAAAATAAAAAATTGACACAAAAATCCTGTAAAAATAAACCAACAACCTGTAGATGTATATGAGTTTTAGAATGTAAGATAGATTTTGTGAAATGGGAAATATTCAAAGGGACAGTGGTAGAGGAAAGTAATGAGGGGGAAGAATAAATACAATTTAAAAAGAAATAGAAAATATGTATATAGAGGGTGGAGTGTTTTCTAGGGTGGGTAGTGATATGGATAAAAATGAGAATTAACTTGTGTCACATACTGATCAAATTTCCCAATGTTGAGTATGATTGTGAGCTGTAAATAAAATGTACCGATAAAGAATTCAATTAAAAAATAAACCAACAAATTGAAGAACTGGTTCTTCAAAAGAATAAATAAAATAGGTAAGCCCTTAGCAAGACTCATAGAGAAAAGATTCACAGATATGCAATTATAAATACAAATGGTAAAATCACAACAAACATCATCAAATCTAGGAGACAGTAATTGTTATGAAAATTTATATTCTAACAAATTAGCAAATTTTGGGTAGATTTCTAGATACATACAAACCATAATAACCAACCAAAGAAGACATAAATATGCTTAACAATCCCCCAGAAAACAATGCCATTGACTCAGTAATAAAGAATATACTAACTAAAAAATGCTCAGGACTTGATGAAGTGCTAAAGTTACAAAAGCTTTAAGGATGTTCTATTGTTAGTACTTCTCAGGCTCTTCAAAGAAATTCATTTAAGGAAGCCAGTATCACTCTGATCCCAATACTGGATAAAGACTCAAATAAAAAAAGAGAACTATAAACCAAGCTTTGTAATGAACACTGATGCAAAAAATCCTCAATAAGATATTAGCAAAAACAATGCAATACTTTATCTAAAAAATGATATATAACACTATCAAGTAGGTTTCTTCTCAGAAATGCAAAGACAGTTCAACATATGAAAGTCAAATTTTATTAATTTCTATACTGCCATAATTTAAACAGGAGCAGTTAAAAGCCACATAATCATATCTATAAATTCAGAAAAAGCTTTGACTAACCCTCTTTCAGATAAAAACTGTAAGGAAAACAGGTATAGAAGGGCCATACTTGAATATGACTAAGGCCAATTATGTGAAACCAGTAGCTAGCATTATAGAATTGGGGACAAACTAAAAGCATTTTCTCTAAAATAAGAAACAAGATAAGCAAGTCCACTATCACCTCTTCTATTCAACATAGCACACAAAACATTAGCCAGAGTAATTAGGCAAGAGAAAGAAATAAAAGGGATACATACAGGAAAGGAAGAACTAAAATTATCATCATTCCAGAGGAAATTATACTCAGCACTGAAGACACAAATAACTGCACCTAAATAACTCTTAGAAATAATAGACTTCAGCAAAATAGGATGTAAGATCAACACATGAAAATCAGCATTTATATATACCAATAAAAAATGGGATGAAAAGGAAATATAAAAAGGAAATACAAAAAAATATCATTCACAGTCATTTCAAGAAAAATGAAATACCTAGGAATTAATCAATCAAGGAAGTGAAAGATCTTTACAAAGCAAAATACAGTACTCTTAAGAAGTACATTAAATAGGACATCAGATAATGGAAAGATGTTCCTTGCTTCAAATAGGCAGAACCAATATTGTCAAAATGGTCATATTTTCAAAACTGTTATGTAGATTCAATGAAGTCCAAATCAAAATATCAGCAGCATATCTTACAGACCTAGAGAAAACTACCCTACAGCTCATATGGAACCAGAAGGACTCAGAATAGCAAAGTAATTTTGGCAATAAGAACAAAGCAAGCAGCATAGCAATACTTGACTACAATACTACAAGGCAAAAGTGATAAAAACAAACAAACAAACAAACCCAGCAGAGTACTGGAGCAAAAGTAGACATGTGATCAATGGAATAGAATTGAGGATACAGAAACTTTCTCACATATTTTCAACTATTTGATCTTTCACAAAGGGTCCAAAAACATGTGTTAGAGCAAAAGTAATCTATTCACCAAGTCATGTTGGGAAAAGTGGTTATCTGTACAACAATGAAACTAAACCATTGTATCTCATTATAAATTAAAATAAAAATGAATCAAATAGCTAACATTACAATAGAAACAAACCTTCTGGACTATAAATAAACATGGAAGACACTAGTGTATGAAAGGATTTCCTAAACAAACTCAGTTGCTTAAGAAATAGTAAGAATCTACAAATGAGGGCCAAGGATTTAGCTCAAGTGGTACCACACCTACCTTCCAAGCACAAGGGCCCAAGTTCAATCCCTGGTAGCACCAAAAAAAAAATCCTTCTGTACAGTAAAAGAATGAATCAGTAAAAAGACATCTTATGGAACTGGAAATATACTTTGCTAGCTATTTCTCAAACAGAGGACTAATATCTAGAATACACAAAGAACTCAAAAAACCTAACTACTTTAAATACCCAGTCAAAAAACAGGCTAGAGAAGTTAACACACATTTCACAGAGAAGAAATACAAATGGTTAACAAATATATGAAAAAATTTTCCACATCTCTGGCCATTAGAGAAATGCAATGTAAAACACTGAGAGTCTATCTTATTCTAGAAAGAATGGAAATCACTCAGAAATGAAATGATAACAAATGCTGGTGAGGCTGTGGTGAAAAGGGAACTTTTCTGCTTTGTTGGTGGGAATGCAAACTAGTATGACCATTATAGAAAACAGAGTGGAGATTTCTCAAAGGACTGATATTAGAAATTACATACAACCCAGGCAATCCCCTGCTAGATTATCTACCTAAGTCATCATATTATAACAATACATACATGCCAACCAATATTTACAGATGCATAATTCTTAACAGTAAACCCTGGAAACAGCTTGTGTAGCCATCAACAGATGACTGAATAAAGAAAATATGGCATTTATATGTGATAGAATACTACTCAGCTATTAAGAATAACACATTAGAGACATCTGTAGGAAAATGGATGTACCTGGAAGATATAATGTTAAGTGAAATAAACCAGACCTAGAAACTTAAATACGGATTCGTAGCTCTCATTTGAGTGAAGCCAAGTACAAACAAAGAAAATGATAAAGGACGGATAAAAAAGGACAAGGGGATCAATCTCTTGCAATAAGGGAAAGGTCTAAGGGAACAAGGGTGAGCAGTAAGGAGAAGAAGAAGGGATGAGTCCTACAGATAGTTGGGGCTTGGTGGAACACTGGGACTGTAGGCAAAAGTAACTTACAGAGAAGCCTGTGTGCCTTGAGCAGAGACTCCTGCACCGTATCCAGTTTATAAGAACATGTTCCCCATCCTTCCACTGAAAATGCTTTATCAATATCTCTTTGACTGCATGTACCTGAAAATACTTGGCAAGTGTTTAGTGGCCTGTGTCCTCGCCCGAACTCACTTCTTGGAGAGGGCTATAAAAACCAGCAGCTAATTCAAAGTATTTTCTTTTAATGTTTCCCAAGAAGTCTCATTTTAAAACATTAAAACAAAATACTTTGAATTGAAGAGAAAATAAATTGCATCAAACTTTGCGAAATATTAAGTTTTTTAGAGCAATAATTATATGTAGAGTGTTTATGTTAAAAATAAAGATCTTACAAGTATTATTATTAAAACAAAACAAAACAGCAACAGTAACAACAAAACCCCAGCAGCTAAGAATAAACGGTGCTTCTGGCCACCAGCCATCTGCCTTATTCTCTGTCCCTCTGATGAGACCTCAGGTCTCATCCCCACCGAGGATCATTTAGGGGTCACGAAGATCCCCAACAGAAGGGAGAATGAAAGAAATAAAGATGTATAATATACAGGCATCTAATAATCCCAATTAATCTAACATGAATGAAGACAAATATCAAGTACAATAAAAGGGGGTAGGGGACCCAAAGCGGGCTGAGAAAAGGAAGGATATTTTTAAAAAGTTGTAATATGTACATGTAACACTGCTCAAGATGACTGTAAATGGCATGAATTGAAAACATGTACTAATACACTTTTAAAAATTTAAAAATACTATACTAAATATAAGAAGATTCTATATTGTACTAAACATAAGATTTTTCTTTTTAGTATAGCATCTATACTAAACATAAGAAGATTTTTTTCTTTGCTATTATTTCCTAAACAACACAGTATTACATGGAATTGGTTGTATACTCAGAGCATTTATACTGTATTAAGTTTTAGTAATCCAGAGAGAACCCAATATATACAGGAGGGTGTATGTTCATTATATGTAAATACCATGGCATTTAAAATGTTTTTACTTTTCTTTTAAATTGATATATAGTAATTGTCCTATGATACTTTATAGGAAATACCTCACCATCCTCAGATTGTTTAGTGCTTGGGGATTGAGGAACCAAACGTCTATCTCACCTATCCAACAGTTCCTTTTTCTGAATATTTGACAAGACCTCTTTATCTATAGAGCTCCCTATTTGTAATTTCTAATTTTCTAATTTTCC
Organism: Thryonomys swinderianus; assembly: GCA_004025085.1. Lineage (NCBI taxonomy): Eukaryota > Metazoa > Chordata > Mammalia > Rodentia > Thryonomyidae > Thryonomys > Thryonomys swinderianus. The sequence goes on from PVIC010003329.1 coordinate 62,175, forward strand.
TTTTTAATTCTTCTTTGACCTCAATTCCCAGCACTCTTAAAAACAAGGAAAAGGCTAAGAAGATCCCCTTCAATCTCTAAGTGTATTATTTACCTTACATATGTTTTAGGATTCCTCAGATGTCTTCATATTATTTATTTGTAAGCTAATTCTATCATAGTCAAAGAGCATACTACTATAAATTATTACTTATGTCTTATTTTGTGACTCAGAGGAGTCCGTTTTAGATGCTCTGGCTGCTTAAAAATGAATGTACATTTTGCTATTATATAGTATCATTTATTAATTTTATTATATATACATAAGATGTAAAGCATGATGTTTGATATAAATATATATAGTGTAAAAAACAAAACAACAAAAATACACAAAGTGAAGTAATTACTACAGTCAAGCAAATATACATACCATAGCTCAGAGTTACTTTTCCTTGTGTGTATGTCTTTGGTGTAAGAATACCTAAAATCTACTTTCTTAATACATTTCTAGTATATGATATTGTTAAATGTCATCATGTCATATATAAAATCTCTCGATTCATCATCTTACCATAATGAATCTTTGTACTGTGTGATCTACATCTTTTGATTTTCTTTATCACCCATTCTAGTAATTACCATTCTATTCTGTGTATTTGTTGGTTTTAGAATCTATAAAGAGATATACAGTATTTTTCTGTGTCTGCTTATTTGACTTAATATAATATCCTATGGGTTTCTCTGAACTGTCACAGAGGGCAGTCTATCCTTACTTAAGGCTAAATATTATACTTTTTTCATTTATCTTTCATTATTCTTTTTCCATTTACCCTTCATTGGATATTTAAGTTGTTTACACATTTTTAGCTATGGTGAATAATGAGGCAATTAATATGAAGTGCTGATATTTTAACAAAGTGATGATTTCATTTCTTGTGGGGTCCTAGAAGAGGGAACTCAAGGTCATACGCTAATTTTCAATTACTTTAGGAACTTCTATAACATTTTCCACAGTGACTATACTAATCTACATTTCCATTAATAGTGCCCAGGGTTATATTTTACCCATAACATCACCAACACTTGCTTTTTAAATAAAAGCTTCAGTGAAATGCTTTATATATCATTAGGTCAAGTTGGTTCATAGTATCTATCATTCAAGTATTTTGTGTTCATACGATTTTATGGTCTGTAACTTTCTGAAAAAGATGTTGGAATCTTTGCCACAACTGTCAATGTTTTTGTCTCCTCACCATTGTATACGTTTTTGCTTGGTGTATTTATAAAGTCTGTTTTAGACACTTACTGATGTTATGCTCTTTTGATTTAAGTTAACTTTGAAAATTTTTTACCTTACTTCTGCAAAATTTGTTTACTCTTTCTCCTCTATTGTGGGAATTTTAACTGGATATGTATTAGGCTAACAAGTTATCTCATGGCTCACAGTGCTTTATTTTTCTCTTTTTTCTTTCTGTTTGCTTTTGGACAGTTTCTATCACAACATTATCAGGACTATTAATTATTTCTTCTATGACATCTAATTTATTGGTAATCATATCGTTTAGTTTTCACCTCAGTAATTGTACTTTTATCTTAGAAATTTTGTTTCAGGTAGATATCTTCAGTGTTTCTACTTATTATGGCCAATTTTTTTTATATCTTGAAATTATGGAATGCAAGTATAGTAACTTTTGTAGTTTTAACCTACCAATTTTATAGTCTATATCCTTTATGGATCTGTTTATTTTGGTTGATATTTTTCTCTTCATCAGTTGAATTTTCCTCAGTCTGTTAAATGCCTGGTGGCTTTTATTGAATGCCAGGCTCTGTAAATTTTATCTTGTTGAATACTGGACACTTGTATTATAAGTATTGTTAAGCTTTTTCCTGGGATGCAAATAAGTTACTTTGAAGCAGTTTTATACATTCAAGACTTAACGCTTTTTGAGCATGATTAGAACCACATTTCATCTATTTTTACTCCATTACTAAGGCAAAAACCCTTCTTCGTACTCTATCACATGCCTTGTGAATGATGAAAGTTCTCCTTTGGTGGAAAGGTAACTACTTCAAGCCTTTCAAAAGCTATTGTTTCAAATCTTTTCAGACTGTTCCTTTTTCTGAATACTTGACAAGACCCTTTTATCTATAGAGCTCCCTATTTGTAAGCCATCTCATACCACCCTATCTTATAGCAAGGATATACCCTTAGCCTCCCCAGATTCCATGCAGAAACTTCCATCTTCCTTGAACTCAGGAAACATATCTATGAGTGTTGGGCTGCCTTATCAGAAAAGAAGAGAAGTTAAAGGTCATGTTCTTAACACCAGCTATCTTTGACAGTGCTGAGGATTGAACCCATGGCTTGCACAAATGTTCTAGGCAAGCACTCCATTGCTGAGTTACATCCCTATCTCTTTTTCTTTTAGTCAGGCTATTGCTAAAATGTCCAGCTTGATCTTGAACTTTCAGTCCTCCCTTAATCTCCAGAATAGATGGCATTTCAGGAGTGTGTCTTACCTTATTTCTTGATGTTCTTGTAAAGGTAAAAATATTTTATAGAAATATAATGACATATTTAGTATAATGTTGGCTGTTGGTTTTTCATAGATGGTTTTTATCAGGTTGAGATAAAGATCATCTACCCAAATTTTCTTTAGAGTTTTTACCATGAACGCATGCTGGATCTTCTGGAATGCCTTTTTTGGATCTATTGAGATGATCATATGGTTTTTGTTCTTGGTTCTGTTAATGTAATATATTACATTTAGTGATTTAAATATATTGAGGATATCTTTGCATCCCTAGGATGAATTCAAGTTGGTCAGGGTGTATAGTCTCCTTGATGGTCCTGTGTGTCCTGTTTGCTAGTACTTTCTTGAGAATTTTTGCATCTGTGTTCACTAAGGAGATTGGCCTGTACTTCTCTGTTCTGGTTGGGTCTTTCAATGCTTTTGGAAGCAACATAATACTAGCTTCCCAGAATGAACTGAGGAGTATTGCTTCCCTCTCAGTTTTATTAAAGAGTTCGAAAAGTAGTGGTATTAGCTCTTCCCTAAATTTCTTGTAGCATTCAGCATTGAAGCCATCAGAACCAGGACTTTTCTTTGTTGTAAGATTTAAAATACATTTTTCAATTTCACTGATACTGAATTGTTTGGAATTTTTATATATTCTTGGTTCAACATTGGTAATTCATATGCATCTAGAAATCTGTCGATTTCCTCTGTGTTTTCCATCTCACTGGAGTACAGGTTATCAAAGTAAATATTGACTATCCTCTGGATTTCTTCTGGATCTGTTGTAGTTTCATCCTTTTCATTCCTAATTGCATGAATTTGAGCCTTTCCTTTTTTAAAAAATTTGAATCTGTATTGGTACATTATATACACACATCATGATTACACTCAATATTGAGAATTTGTACCAGTATATGATACAATTTAATTCTCACTTCTTCCCATTCCCGCTACTCACCCTACAATCCTGTCCCTATATACATAAGCTTTGTTTACCTTTTTTCAATTACCATCGCATTTTTCCCCTTGTTATTTACCCCTGCACCCCATTTCCCTTTGAATATTTTCTATTTCACAATCTCTATCATATATTCTAGACCTCATTTACATCTCATTTTCTCATAGTAGGAAAAAAATACGGTATTTACACAACTGTGACCTACTTATTTCACTTATGAGTATGTCCTGAAGATACTCTGTTTGAGTATAAGTGACTCAAACTTATCATTCTTTATGGCAGAATAACACTCCATTTTATAGAAAAACTACGTCTTCTTTATCTGGTCTCCAGTAGATGGACACTTCGGTTGTTTCCAAGATTTAAATATTACAAACTGACCTGCTATGAACATGGGTGCACAAATGTCACTCTGATCTGTATCACATTTAATTCTTTTGTGTACATACCTAGCTTCTTTCCTTTTTGGATAAAGTTGGCTAAGGGTTTGCCAATATTGCTCATTATTTCAAAGAACCCACTCTTTGATTCACTGATTTTTTTGTATGATTCTTTTAGTCTCCATTGTACTGATCCTTGCTCTGATCTTTATAATTTCCTCCCTTGTATGAGCTCTGGGTTTCTTCTGCTCTTCTTTTTCTAGGAGCTTGAGGTTCAGCATTAGGTCATTTATTTGAGCTATTCTATTTTCCTAATGTGGACATTCACTTCCATGAATTTCCCTCATAAGACTGCGTTCATTGTATTCCATAAATTCAGGTATATTGTATTGGTGTTATTTAGTTGTATGAACTAATTTATTCTTTAATTTTGTCTGTGACCAGTTTGTTGCTCAGGAGGTGTGTTATTCAATTTCAATGTGTGTAAAGTTCTTGGAATTTCTTTTTTTTTTTTTTTTTTTTTTTTTTTTTTTTTTTTTTTTTTTTTTTTTTTTTTTTTTTTTTTTTTGAGACTGGGTCTCGCTTTGTAGTTTAGGCTAGCTCTGAGCTCACTATGTAGTCCAGGCAAGCCTCAAACTCAGCAATCCTCCTGTCTCTGCCTCCCGAGTGCTGGGATTACAGGCGTGAGCCACCACACCCAGCACTGTGGTATGTGGTACTGATTGCTGGTTGATTGCTGGTGGGCATGAGTCTCCACGCCCAGCATTCTATGTGGTTACTGGGGATCGAACTCAGGACCTCGTGCTTGCAAGGCAGGCACTGGAACCACTGAGCTAACCCTCCGGCCCATTCTTGGAATTTCTTTTGCTGTTGATCTCCAATTTTATTGCACTGTGGTGTGACAATATATAGGGGATAACTTCATTTCCTTTGCATTTACTTAAGCATGTTTTATGAGTTAACATATGGTCTGTTTTAGAGAATGACCTGTGAGAAGAATGTGTATTCTGATTTTCTGCAGTGGAACATTTGGAAGACAGCTATTAAGTGCATTTGTTCAAAGGTTTGGTTTAGCTCTAGTATTTCTATGTTGATTTTTATTTTTTTGTCCAGTTGATCTGTCTATATGTGAGAGTGGGATATTATGATCCTCCTCTACTATTGTACTAGTGCTTATTTGTTTTTCTTTCCATTTCCATTAATACTTATTTTATAAATTGGGTGAACTAATATTTGGTGCATATTTACGATTGTTATTTCTTCTGCTTCAATTGTTCCTGTTACAAGGATATAGTGACCTTCTTTTGCTCTCTTAATTAGTTTTGTTTTGAAATTGATTTAGCCTGAAAATAGGACAGTTACCTCTGAATTTTTCCAGTTTTCTGTGGCATGAATCCTGATTGAAATCCCAACAGTATGTTTCACAAAACTAGAAAAAAAAACTCCAAAAATTCATTTGGAATCAGAAGAGACCCAGAATAGCAAAAGCAATTCTAGGTAACAAAGAAAAGTCAGGAGGTGTTACAATCCCTAACTTGAGACTATATTACAAAGCCACTGTGATAAAAACAGTTTGGTATTGGCAAAGAAAGACCTGAGGATCAGTAGAACAGATTAGAAGATGCTGAAACAACCCTAGACATAAAGCCACCCCATCTTTGACAAAGGAGCCAAATACCCTCAGTAGAAGAAAGATAGTCTCTTCAATAAATGGTGCTGGAAAAACTGGGTTTCAATCTGCTAAAGATTAAAATTAGACCTTTATCTCTCACTATGAACTACACTAAAACTGAAATGGATCTAAATATTCAAGCAGAAACACCAAAACAGCTGGAAAATCGTTAGATAGAACTCTTGAAAACATAGGTGCAGGAAAAGACTTTATGAACAAAATTTTAGTAACGTGGGAACTAAATCAAAGAATCAACCATGGGATCTTACATTATTAAAAAGGTTCTACACAGAAAGAGAAACTGCCAACACTGAAGAGACAACCTACATTGGGGAAAAAATATTACCAGCTGTTCCTCAGACAAAGGTCTACTATCTAGAATACATAAAGAACTTGAAACGTCAGACCCCCAAAATTCAGGACCCAATTTAAAAAAGGATATCTCAAATGAATAGACACTTCTCATATGAAGAGTAAAAACAGCAAATAAACATAGGAAAAGTGTTCAAAATCACTAGTCATTTGAGAGATGCAAAGGAAAACAACTCTGAGATTCTATCTCACTCCAGTACTAATGGCTGCTATCAAGAAAAGAACAGACAGGGGGCTGGGGATTTAGCTCAAGTGGTACTGTACCAATCTTGGATGCACAAGGGCTCAAGTTCGATCCCCAGTACTGCAAAAATAAATTAAGTAAGTAAATAAATACATACATAATTAAAAAAAAAGAACAGAACAGACAAGAAATGCTAGCAGGACTGAAGAGAGAAAGGAACCCTTCTCCACTGTTGGTGGGAGGGCTGACTGGTGTAACCACTGCAGAAATCAGTGTGGAAACTCCTCAAAGAACTAGGCTTAGATCCGGCTATTCCCTCCTGGGTATCTTCCCAAAAGAATTAAAAGCATTGCACTACAGCAATATATATGCAATCATGTTTTAGCTAAATAGCCCAAATGCCCATAAACTGCAGACTGGAGAAAGAAGATAAGGTTTTCCTTTTTTATAAAATGAATTATTACTGAGCCATAAAAGTGATAAATTAGAGACATTTATACTTAAATGGATGCACATTAAGGCCATACTCTTAGTGAAATAAATAGGACACATATGTGTAAATAACAAATGTTTTTTCTGGTATGAGAAACTGCAAGAGCAAGTGAGAACCAAAATGTATAAGAGATAATGTAAAATAGGAAGTAAATTAAATATGATTACATTTATAACTTCCTTGAAGTAGTGGTGTGAACTTCTAAGAAGTGTCCCTGGTTTCTCAAATCTAAAAATTGCCATTTCCATACGTTTGGTTTTTAAAAAATGGCTATATCTGGTAGGCAGAGATCTAGTCCAGCATCCCTAGTCATATGACTTCAAGCAAATCTTTTAAAGAAAACCAGTTTTGTTTTCTCCACACCAGTTCCAATGTTTCCAAAATGCCAGGACTTTTCCTGAGGAAGGACTTTTCCTATATTTTACTAGTACTTTAATATTTTTATGATCTAAAGTATAGAAAAAATACTCTGCTCTTCCAAATACTCTAAAAAATGAACAAAACCTGAAAAAAAATACCAGCGAAATGGCTTTACAACAAACAGTCATTTCAAGAAATTATATATACTCTGACTACTGGCAGTAACTCAGAAGTCTTAAGAAATTTTAAAAGTTCAGAACAATTCTCATCTCAGAATGAGAAGGCTTACTGAATCACTGTACCCTCTGTTCCTGAGTCTCCTGTGCCAAACACATCACATAGAAAACATTAAGATTTTGTTAAAATTAAAATT
>PVIC010003330.1:0-69474 GCA_004025085.1 Thryonomys swinderianus
TTTTTTTTTTTTCTCTGTTGCCGGTTTCTCTTGCTGTGCAGCTTTTTAGTAAGATGAGATCCCAGTTGTTGTTTACTTCTGCTAATTCCCATGCTGGTGAGTTTTTGTTCATAAAAGTCTTTCTCTATGTCAATATTTTCAGGAGTTCTACCTAACCTGTTTTTCAGCAGGGTTATTGTTTCTGTTTTAACGTTTAAGCCTCTAATTCACTTTGATTTTAGTTTGGTGCATGGAGAAAGAGATAGATCTAGCTTTAGTCTTTGGAAGGTAGAAACCCAGTTTTTCCAGCATAATTTGTTGATTAGGCTATTTTTCCTCCATTGAGCGTATTTGTCTCCTTTGTCAAAGATGAGGTGACTTAGAATATCTGAATTGTTTCTGCATCTTCTAGTCTATTCCACTGATCAGGTCTGTTTTCTTTTTTTTTTTTGCTTTTTGGAGACAGGGTCTCGCTTTGTAGTGCAGGCTGGCCCTGAGCTCACTATGGTGCCCAGGCAAGCTGCCACAAACCCAGCAATCCTCCTGTCTCTACCTCCCGAGTGCTGGGATAACAGGCGTGAGCCACCACGTCCGGCATTGTGGTATGCGGTGTTGGTTGTTGGTGGGCGAGAGTCTCCACGCCCAGCATTATAGGTGGTAACCGGGGATTGAACTCAGGTCCTTGCGCTCACGAGGCAGGCGCCGGAACCACTGAGCTAACCCTCCGGCCCAGGTCTGTTTTCTTTTTGTTTTGTTTTTTGCTAGTACCATGCTGTTTTGTTTTTATCACAGTGGGTTTGTAATAAAACTTCAAGTTGAGGATTGTGATACCTCTTGCCAAATTCTAATATTGCTTAATATTGCTTTTGCTATTCTAGGTCTATTCTGGTTCCAGATGAATTTTTGGATTATTTTTGCCAGGTCTGTGAAATATGTTGTTGAGATTTCAATGAGTATTGCATTGAATCTATATAGTAGTTTTGGCAGTATAGCCACTTTGATGATATTGGTTCTTCCTACCCAGGAACAAAGGATATCTTTCCTTTTCTGATATCTTCTTTGATTTCCCTTTTCAGAATGCTATAATTTTCAGAGTAGAGGTCTTTTACCTCTGTTAGATTAATTACTAGATACTTTATCTTTTGGATCCTATTGTGAAAGGAATTGATTCCCTGATTTCTCTCTCAGTGAGTCTGTTGTTCATGTATAAAAGGCTACTGACTTTTTGATATTAACCTTGTATCTAGCTATGCTACTAAATCTAGTGACTAAGTATAGCAGTCTTTCGGCTGAGTTTTTAGGAACTTCTATATGGCATATCATGTCATCAGCAAATAATGACAGTTTAACTTCTTCCTTACCTACCTGTATTCCTTTTATTTCTTTTTCTTACCTAATTGCTATGGCTAATGTTTCCAGCACTATATTGAACAGGAGTGGTGACAGTGGACATCTTTGTCTTGCTCCTGATTTTAGCGTGAAAAGTTTCAATTTTTGACTATTTAATATGATGCTGGCTGTTGGTTTCTTGTAAATAGCTTTTATTACATTGAGATAAAGGCCATCTATTCCAATTTTCTATAGGGTTTTAATCATAAATGAGGGTTGGATTTTGTTGAACACTTTTTTTGCATCTATTGAGATTACCATATGGGTTTTATCCTTGAGTCTGTTAATATATTACATTTATTGATTTATATGTGTTAAACCATCCTTGCATCCCTGGGATGAATCCAACTTGGTCATGGTATATGATTTTCTTGATGATCTACTATATTCTCTTTGCCAGTATCTTATTGAGGATTTTTGCATCTATGTTCATTAGGAGATTGGCCTGTAGTTCTCTTTTTTGGTTGGGTCTTTTTCTTCTTTTGGAATCAAGGTAGTGGTTGCTTCTATGAATGAATTAGGGGCTATCGTTGCCTTTTTTATTTCATTGAAGTTTGAGAAGCAGTGGCATTAGCTCTTCTGTAAAAGTTTTGTAGAATTTAGCAATAAAGCCATCAGCACCCAAACTTTTCTTTTTTAGTAGGTTATTTATGTATTTATTCATTTATTTTGAGATAGGGTCTCATTTTGTAGTTCAGGCTGGCCCTGAACTCACTTTGTAACCCTGGCTAGCCTTGAACTTCTGGAATCCCCCTGCTTTGGCCTCCTGACTGCTGGGAATACAAGCATGAGCTACCATGCCCAGCATTTGGTATGTGGTATGGGGTTTGAACTCTGGACCTTGCACTTGGCAGGCAGATGCCAGAACCACTGAGTAAATCCCTGGCCTCTTAGTGGGTTTTAAATTACATTTTCAATTTCACATATTGATATTGGGGTGTTTAACATTTTTATATTTTCTTTGTTCAACTTTGGAAGTTCATATGCATCTAGGAATCCATCCATTTCTTCTGTGTTTTCCATTTTATTAGAGTATAGGTTCTCAAAGTGGGTGTTTATCATGCTCTGAATTTTTGTTGGATCTGTGGTGATAGCCCCCTTTTTATTTCTGATTGCATGGGTTTGAGCCTTTTCCTTCCTTTGACAAGGTTGGGTGAGGGCTTTTCAATTTTATTTATTCTTAGAAATAAACTACTGTTTGATTTGTTGATTTTTTTGTATCATTCTCTTAATTTCTATTGGATTAATTTCTGCTTTAATCCTTATAATTCCCTCTCTTGTACAAGCTTTGGGTTTATTCCATTCCTTATTTTCTAGTAGCTTGAGGTTCAACAATAGGTTGTTTATTTGAGCTCAATTTATTTTCCTAGGATGGACATTCACTGCTATGAATTTCCCTTGTAGAACTGCTTTCATTGTGTCCCATAAATTCTTGTATGTCATATTGGCATTATCATTTAATTTTAGCAACTCTTTAATTTCTTCTGTGACCCATTGGCTGTTCAATTTCCATGTATTTGTGTGCTTCTTAGAATTTCTTTTCTACTGATCTCCAATTTCAAATCACTATGGTCTGACAGTATACAGGGAATAACTTTAATTCTTTTGCATTTATTTAAACATGTTCTATGAACTAGTATAAGGTCTACTTTGGAGAATGACCCATGAGCAGCTGAGAAGAATGTATATTCTGACTTTGTGGTGAAATGCTTTATAGACATCACTTAAGTTCGTTTGTTCAAAAGTTTGGTTCATTTCAAGTATTTCATTATTAATTCTTTTTGTACAGCTGATCTGTCTATTTGTGACAGTGGGGTACAGAGGTCCCCTACTAGTATTGTTATTAGTGCTTATGTGGCTTTTCACATTTATTAATATTTGTTTTATATAGTTGGGTGCACTAGATTTTGGTGCATAAATGTTTATGAATATCATCTATTCCTCTTGGATTGTTCCCTATATGAGTTAGTAGTGTTCTTCTTTGTTTTTCTTAATTAGTTTTGGTTTGACGTCTGTTTTATGTGCAAGTAGGATAACCATTCCTGCTTTTGGGAGTTTCCTGTCACATGAAGAATTGTTTTCCATCCTTTTACTTTCAGCCTATGGATTTCTTTCTGAACTTGGTGTGCTTCTTGTATACAGCATATTGTTGGATCTTGCTTCTTAATCCATTCAGCCATTCTGTGTCTTTTAATTGGTGGATTAAGGCCATTGCATTGATATGTACAAATTTATCCCTGTCATGATGTTTTCCTGGTCTTGGTTTTTTTATTCTTTCATTTTCCCCCTTTCCATTCAGTTTCTTTCCTTGCCCAATGAGTTTACTCTGCTAGTTCTAATGGGGTTTTGACACTTATTGCCATTTTCTAGGATATTATTTAGAATATTTTTGGAGGGCAGGGATTAGTATTTGTGAAGTTTCTCAGGTGTTCTTTGTCATGGAAGTATCTTATTTCTCCATCAATTTTGAGTTTTGCAGAATACTTCAATTGAGGTTGGAAATTGTTTTATTTTAGTGTTTGAAATACTTCACTATAAACTCGCCTTGAGTGTGTCAAAAAGTCTGCTATGATTCTGATGGACTTTCCTTTGTGTGTGATTTGTTTCTTTTTTATAACTCCTTTCAGTATTTTACTCTTCTGTTGGGTTTCTTGAATCTTCATTACTGCATGCTTAAGTGTTGATATTTTTAAATCATGGTCATTTAGAGTTGTATATGCCTCACTTATATGTATATCAATTTTTTCTTTTTCCTGTGAAGTTTTCTGCCATTACATCTGTGCATTATCTGTCTTTTTTTTTTTTGAGACAGGGTATCACTTTATAGTTCAGGCTGACCCTGAGTTCACTATGTAGCCCAGGCAAGTCTAGATCTTACAGCAATCTTCCTGCCTCTGCTTCCCTAGTGTTGGGATTACAGGCATGAGCCATTATGCCTGGCATTGTGGTATGTGGTTACTGGAGATTGAACTTGGGACCTTGCACTTGCAAGGAAAGTGCTGGAACCACTGAATTAAATCTCTGGCCTGTGTATTATCTCTTTTTACCTGTGCAATTATATCTTCTTTGAATTCATCCTGACTCCTGTTCATCTGCTTGGTTGCTTCTGCTGTTACCATTTCAGAAATTTTAGCTATGTGGCTTTTGATTTGATCCCCCCTGTGGTCTCTGGATTTTCTTGGGGGAACTGGGACTTTTGGGGTAAGTTTTCCTTCCATGTCTTCTGATATTCTCTTTTTCACTTATTTTCTGTGTTGAGGCTTAGAGACTGATTATGGTGAGTCCCTTTTTTACTAGTATTGATACAGTTTTAGGTCCTGAGTAATTTTTTTCTTTTTTTTTGAGATGGAGTCTCGTTTTGTAGTTCAGGCTGGCCCTGAGCTCACTATGTAGCCCAGGCAAGCCTCAATCTTATAGCAATCCTCCTGCTTCTGCCTCCTGAGTGCTGAGATTACAGGCATGAGCCACCATGCCCAGCATAACTATTTTTTGAATATATCTTTTGGGCATACCTAGCTTTTAGCTTTTGAGTCTGTCCCTGGATCCTACTACCTCTGCTTAGTAGAGATAAAAGGTTGCAACCTATTTGGACTAGCACTCTATTCTTTGGTAGTGGATTGTAGTATTCTTTATGAACACTAAGCAAATCTAAGTATCGGTATACAAGAAGATCAATTGATCACAACTGTGTCACTTTTGTATCATAGTATAATCAATAATAACATCATCTAGAACAAACTGTATAATCACAGACTATAATAATTCCTTGCCACCTTTAACTGTAGGCAAAAGAGCTCTAGTTATAAAAAAAATCTAAGACAAATCAGACAATTATAAATGGTACATGTCCACTCAATTGAACAATTTTACCCCCTTTCACTGTGGAACAGTATTCAGCTATAATAAGATACAGTTAAGTATCTATAGATCTGTAAGGGCCAATTGTACAAGTATGGAAGCATGAAGGAAAAAAAATACAAAAAAATTAATGGAAGATATGAATAATATGGTAAGACTGATGTAGAAGAACCTATTAAGGAGTAAATGGAAATTAGTAGTACTAGTTAACAGTAATAGAGAAACCCAACTAGAATAAACATGAATAAAATAACAGGGAGTGGATATTAAAGTATAGAAAAAAGAAAAGAGCCGGGCATGGTGACTCACACCTGTAATCCCAGCACTCAGGAGGCAGAGGCAGGAGGATTGCTGAATTTAAGGTTGGCCTGGCTACATGTGAGCTCAGAGCCAGCCTGATCTACAAAGTGAGACCCTGTCTCAAAAAGAAAAAAAAAAGAAAAGAAAAAATATTAAGTGAATAAATTGAAAGGGGAAAAAGAAAGAAGGAAAAGAGCAGGTCATAAGTAAAAACTATTCAAACAAATAAAACAAGGCAATACCAAAAAGGTGAGGCAATAAATGTGTGATAAAACTCTTATCTCCTTCAAAGGAAAAAAATTAGTAAATAATAAAAAACACAAATAGAGGAATAAAGAAACTATATTATAAATATATAATATGAGATATATATTATTTATATATTATATAAAACATATAAATATATATTATATAATATATAATGGTATATATTATATTATTAATATATTGTACATTATATATATATATATTAGTGTCAGTGGGACCAGCTCCAAACACCAGGCAAAGGCTTGTGTTGCCCAGAGAAGATATAGTTGAGTCCAAGACTAATGTCGGGAGATCCTATGGACCTAGTAAGGCAGTGGGGCACTAGGTGGTATCTCATGAGTGTCTGAAGAACAAGGCCAGTCAGAAGAACTTTAGCCTTTGCTGTCAACCCAGCAGAAGACTGGCCTAATGTGCTAGGTAGGGACTGCCTGGTCTCAGAGTCAAGACTCTGCAGTGCCCATTGTACCAGGTGCTGCCTGGGTGCCCATGAAAGTCAAGTGCATTGTGCAGACATTATTTGTGGAAACCCAGTTTTCTCAGGACTGCAAATTTGCATCAGAGAATCTGGCTGGTGCCTAGGAGTGGTCCAGGGCCACGGGAGCTGGTCGTGGGTTTAAATGAGCCCGAAGTACCAGGCATAGCCTCAAACCAGACCAGGTTATCACAGTGTGCCAGGGGATTGTCCTAGTTGGTGCAAGACAAACTTGAAGCACTTGGTGTGCCCAGCATCTTCTAATAGTGACTCCAGAAACAGGCAGTGATCCTAATTTATTCCCATGGAGACTGAGACTGGGCATATGGAGAGGGAGCCCCTCCTGCTCCTGATCTCTTACCCTGGTGTGTGCCGGCAGTCATGCTGCCAGGCTGCTGCCTGCTCAGTGTTTGGAGGTAAGGCAGTGGGATGAAGGGGCTCCTATACCTCCAGCCTGTCCTGCAAGGCCAGACTGCCTCTCTGCTTTGATCTAGGTAGGCTGTTCCCAGGGTTGGCAAGAAGGGGATGTGGAGGCCCTGGCTTTGTGGGTGCTTCCCTTCTTTTTGACTCCTATGCATATGTTTTGTTTGATCTTCAAGTATTTTCTTTCAAATTTTTTCTTTGTCTTATGGTGTATATCATTCCTCTACTTAGCTTATCTGTGTTTCTAATTGATGTTCCCTGGGTCTCTCCAGTGTGGTTCTTCCTCTGCTCAGCTAGGCAGGTGGTGTGTTTGAATTAAGAGTTCTTAATGTATAGTAATGCTTCAGGAACTTCTAGTTTGGCAAAATTTTACTTCTGTCCTTGAACTCTGTGTCAGTGAAGAACACAACTACAGCCACCTTTGCTGCTCTGACATGTGGTCATGGCTTCTTCTGGTTTTGATAACAGACCTGTGCACAGTTGCTATGCAGTTTTTTTGTGTACTTTTTAAGCACATACAGTGCTGCTCAGTGTTATTTGACCCAGCACGGCCCCAGAGAAAGTGCAGAGCACTAACGATGGTGACAGAAATGTGCTGAACAATGAGTTAAGTAACGCTGGTGTTCTCTGTCTTCATACAATACTGTACTTTGTTTCGTATTTTTGAAGTTGAAAATACCTATGGTTCAGAATGGGTTAACGTTATTTACATCAAATTTGATTTAGTTCTTCACCGTATTCATAGAAGCCAGAGCACAGTAACCTTATTTCCATTGAAGACAAAAAGGTAAAGCATCTCTTGAAAATCAGCAAAAGTGACTCTAATAGCTCATGATGGAATTTAACTTGTTCACAAGAGAGGACAGGTGAGGCCCAGAGATGGCTACTCATGAGAGCAGAAGAACTGTTAGGATGGGAGCTGAATTCCTCAGTGGGATATCAGAACGGTAGATTCTAGGGCTGGTCCATTTGCTGTTATGTATGGGGCTTTGGTGTAGTCATGGAATTGGAAGGAGATTGCAGCAAGGATCCTCGGAGGTAACGATGTTAGCAGAGTGAGGGGAAGATTTTCTGCAGGTTATGTGCAAGGCTGTTGAAGTCTCTGGAAGGATGAATGAGGTGGGAGACAGAGCAGAAGGGATTTAAACCAGCAGTTTTCAACTATAGCTGCATATTAAAAGTCCCCAAGAAGTGTGATGAATTACCCACAGGAAGGGCATACCTGTTGGTTTGATTTAAGGGGTCTGAGTGTGGCCTGTGCTTCAGAATTTTTTTATTTTTGAGACAGGGTCTCGCTTTGTAGTTCAGGCTGGCTCTGTGCTCACTATGTAGCCCAGGCTAGCCTCAAACTCAGCAATCCTCCTGTCTCTGCCTCCCAAGTGCTGGGATTACAGGCATGAGCCACCACACCTGGCCAGAATTTTTAATAAGATTCCCTGATGATTTTAAGGCAGATGAAAATCACAAACTGCTGTGGACAACAGTCATGGGCCTGAAAAGAGATGGTGCCTGATATAGCCGGGTGGCATGACTCTGTCTCTGGCTTTTTTGAAAATAAAAATAAGGAGAGCAGAGTCAGACACTGGAGGGGAATGTGGGGGAATTTTCTCCTTGTCCCAGCTCTGGAGCCCCTACAAATTCCTATAGGTAGTTTAAGTTCTTGGAATCTGAACTTGGCATCCAGTATTACAGCAGAGCTTGCTGTTCCAAGCAGGATCTGTTCAAGAGGAGATGGAGACAGAGAAGGAAGCATCTGCCAGGAAATGGACCTGTAAACGGGCGGCAGTGAATTCCAGCCACTCATTTCCCATGACCTCAGAAATGAAACAAACAAACAAAACATATCACAGGTTGGGGGAGAATCACTACACAAATACCCTTAGTGGAAAATGACTGGGGTGTGGTGTAGAATTGATGTGTATATAAGTTCCTCTTAGTTCAGTATCTCTCAATGTAGGGTGTTTTCTTAGTGCTGCTTGGGGGGACCTTGCTCTGGGTTTACCAGAGTGGTCTACCAATGGCCTAACCTGAAAGAATCTCTGTACCTGACAAGAGCCTTGGGGTAATTCAGTGTGAAAGCCACAAAACAGTGCTTCAGTCTTAGAGCAGGTGAGAAACAGCTGGATTAAGAACAGCATCCGACTAGTGACATCCATCTGTGGATTGGAGCTTGGGTCTCGGTAGTCTGAGTCCCCATATGGTCATTTGATGTGCAGTCAGAGTTTGAACTCACTGCTTACACTGATTCTTAAAATTCTTATGAGATTCCCATCCAGATTGTCATCTGACTAGATAAGACAGCAAAGTGTACTAGTTTTCCCTCAAGGGCTTTAAATAGCATACTCATATTCTTAGCACAGAATTCTCTCTACACTGTTTTCTCATCATCTTGTCTTGGATGTCTGATGGGCTCCTCAAAGCCAACATGTCTGAACAAAAGAAAAATCTCTTTTTTTGTACTGGGGACTAAACTCATGATCTTATGCTTTGGTGCTGGAACCACTGAGCTAAACCTCCCAAACAGGTACTTCCTCAGTTCTGTGAATGGCAGCCCACTTTTGCAGTTGATTAGGATGATCTTGGATTCTCTGATAGTCCATGTCATCTGCAAGTCCTGCCAGCTCTACCTGTGAAATACTTCCAGAAAACGCCTTGTCCTAACCTCCTCCATGGCTGCTGCTCTAGCCTAAGCCAGAATTACCATGTTTGTTTGTTTTTGCAATCCTGGGGATTGAATTCAGGACCTTGGCTTGTGAGGCAGGAATGGTGCCACTGAGCTTAATCTGCAGCCCTAGTGCTGCCTCTTGATGGCATTGTAGCAAATGTCTTCTGAATTCCACCTCTGCCCTTCTCTATTCTGCACACCATAGCTAGAGAGATTCTTTTTGTTTTTGGAATCATATATGTGGTATATATCATATGTACATATTATTTCACATATATAATTTAGTGGCATAAGTATTTTCACCATGTTATGCAACCACTACTAATTCCAGAAATTTTTCATCATACTAAACAGAGTAGTTCTTTTAAAAATATGTCAAAACATGTCACTTTTTGGCCCCAAATATTTAGCAACTTCCCAACTTACCCAAGAAAGGATCCTGTTTTTCCAGAGGTCCACAGCATCTTTTCTGCTGCCTCTCTGAACATATTCTTGTCACTCCTTTCATGCAGTGCTGGTTTCCTTGATGTTCCTTCAGCAAAAGGATCCTGCTGTTTCAGGGCCTTTAGTTTTCCCTACATGCTCTTTCTCCCAGGTATCCATATTATAGCTTCATTTTATTCAGAGCTCTGTTCAGGCATCACCTTCCTCAAAAGACTTTCTCTGCCATACTTCCTAAGAGTGCCACATCTTATTCTGTCCCCATTTTGTTGTTTTTCATGGCACTTATCACCACCTGACACAGATACTCATGCATTAAGAAGTATCAGCTATCTGAAAGAAGAGACCATATCTGTCTGGTTAACTGTGGTCTCCCCCAGAGCCGTGCCTACTCTGAGAGAGCATTCAATAATTTTTTGTTGAGTGAAAGAAATAGCTAAGCTTATAATAGCTATACAAATATTCACCCACCCAATGTAAATGTATTGAAAACTTTAAAAAAACAGCTTTAAGATAGAATTAACATGAAAAAATTCAGCTGGGGTTACTAAGTTTATGTTGTTCAGGCAGGTATTTGCAAGCAGGAGGAAGCTATGGCTGTGTAGGCAGCCTGGAGGCATACTTCCTCTTTGTAGAAATCAGTAATTCACTGGAATATCAATCTGGTAAGCCTGGGAACCAGGAGCTTAAAACCTGACTGTGTGAATGTGTGTGATGCTAATATAAGCATCTTCATTTCCTAGCTGTTCTAACATTTTCTTAATGTTTTCACCTCTTACTGCAAGTAAGATCCATATGCCTCGACAAACCCATAATCTCTTTTGCACGATGCCTGGTTTGAAGACTGTAATTTTAATAAAATTATGTCTGAATTACAGAAGGCCTGTTTTGATTGTTTTCTTCTGCAAATAAATAGAAGATATATCTTGTTTTGGCTCTAGAGAGCACTGGGAAAGGAGAAGCCACATCTCTTTGCTGTCAGTGAGGTGTTTGATATCTGCCTTCTCCTCAGTACCCCAACCTCACTGCAGCTTTGGGAAGGCAGTGATAACATTTTGTTAACGGAGACATAGTACAGTCATAGCCAAGGCGATTTGATGATGGCACTACAGTTACTGCTTGGTTCAGCTGGAGTGGAGTGCTCCTTTCTGACACAAATTTTCCCCAATTCCATTCAGTGGAGAGAAGGTGAAAAAATATGGGAAAAGTAGAAAAACTCAATTGCATTACCAAAATTATTTTCAAATTAAAATAAAGAAATTCTGCTACTTCCTGTGATTATAGTCCAATATGGCAGAACACAATGAACAGTTAACATCCTTCACCTTTTGAAGAATAAAGCATCACTAGGGTTTTTGTTGGATAAGAGGGGATATGGAGGGCCAGAGATTTAGGTCAGTAGTTCCAGCATCTGCCTAGCAAATGCAAGGTCCCTGGTTTGATCCCCAGTAACCACATACAACAATCAACAATCCCGGGTGTAGTGACTCATGCCCACTAGCAATCAGTGCCACATATCACAATGGTGGGTGTAGTGGCTCACGCCTGTAATCCCAGCACTTGGGAGGCAGAGGCAGGAGGATTGCTATATAGCTTGCCTGGGCTCCATAGTGAGCTCAGGGCCAGCCTGAACTATAAAAGTGAGACCCTGTCTCAAAAAAAAAGAAAAAAAAGAGCAAATATGGAAAACTCAGTCCCGACTAGTCAGATCTTACTACTGTAGCTCTCAACATAACTGAGGGGTGGTGGCTGTCTGTTACCCACAGAACCGTGGACTGTATGAGGTATTTTTCAGAGTAATCATGATTCAGTTTTCTACAAATCACAGCAAATCATCTTTTAGATGAAAAGGTTAACTTATAAAGAGAATATGTTTTCAGTAATCTAGAAGTTGTTAAAATATAGTAACACAAAATATTGGGTCAGACTCCTTTGTGCAGGATATTCTTAGAAAATAACAACAAATGACTCAGTACTTGTATGGTAGTGAAGTAGGTTATATTTGTTAACTGAAGTAAAATATCTGTAGGAAGAGAATATAAGTTGAACTGCTATATGCCCCTGTGCTACTGTTTTTTCTACTGGTGTGGTCAGCGACAGAATGAAAGTTTTCCTATTCAATATGCAGTGTATTTCAAAATGTTAAGGATGGGAATCTAATAACCTAAGACAGGTTATGGACAGCTGGAACCCTCTTTTTTTTCCCTGATTTTTCTCTTTGGTTAATTTTGGAGAGAACTTGTGGAAGATCAGTTTTTTTAAACTACCACTTCTAAAGTGACCATACTCACTCACCCTCAGTGCCATGCACTGTACAACCCTATTCTTTGCCACTTGTTGACTACACGTGAATGAATGGGGTCCCTTAGGCCTATCTGGGAATTGTGTGTGGCACATGTTCAGTAAGTAGAAATAAAATAGTAGTCCATCATGTATTTTGTCTTTGCATTTTTTTTTGTCTAAAGTTCTGAACAGAGTATCAATCAAGATTACATCACAAAATTTTCAATGTATTTACAGCATGAATAAGTTACATAGATAAACTCTGAGTATGTTTCCGATGTGGAACAGATTCACATGCGCACATCTAACACTGATAGCATTAAGTTTAAGGAGGAAACTTAAAAATGGCCCTTAACATGTATATTACAAACAAAATATGACATTATTCTTAAAGTGACAACTCGTGTCTTTATGATTCTACTTCTGTATATCCAAATGGATGTTGAAATATGCATGCGTGAGAGGTGAAAAGACTTGGAATTTATGCAAGTAACTTTTCTCTATAAAATGGCAAAGTTAATTAAAATTAACACTTATCCTTCTGTAGTATAAATATGGTAATAAAGCAACCTTCTAGTAAAAAGCAGCCAAGATCCTTAAAAAGGGTCCTTTTGGATCAATTTTGGTGCAAAGTGATCCAGGCCTTTGGAAAAGGTAGCCTAGCAACATAAGAAAGGTACTTCATAGCAGCTCCTTTTAGGTACAGAAATTGTATTCAAATAACAGTGTACGTTCACTGTAGTCCATTTACAATTCCCTTTTCAAACACACAGGCTGTCAGCTTTTGACCGTCTCACTGTCTTACAGTTTTCCAGTGGCCAGCTTCATTCCGCCTGCCCCATTCTCATCTTACCAAAAACAAAACGAACAGAACAAAGAGAGAAAAAGGAGAAAGGGAACAAATGTACAAGTTGTAGAATATAAAATTGTCTGAAGTGAAGAAAACATCGCACTTTTGCTAATCTAAAATTGTTTCTAGAAAGGAAGGTACTGTTCAGTGTCGTCAGCTTTGGTATGCAATAGAAGTCACTTCTTCAGTAGTGAGTTGCATTTGCTTAGGAAAAGGGTAACACTTTTGTGCCACACAGCATGATGGGTGGAGTCTGTCTTAGGATGTCCTTTGCTACCTTGGTTCTGGAAGTATTGCTACACGTTGGGAGTTCTGCCATCCTCTTTAGAAAATGTCCTGCAGGTAACAAGAGGGAGAACAGTCTGTCCAAGCCTTCTGAAGGCTGAGAAGACACTGAATGACGCTGCCCCAGCATGGCAGCACCCCCAGCTTGGAAACCAGGGGGGACGGAAGGCTCCTGTCAGAGACTAGTGCCAGAAACACTAGAGTCTGGGAGGAAAGCAGTGAGGACTCGGTAGCTCTGCGCCCTGCGGATCATGTCCCGGATCTCCATGTTCAGCTCCATCAGCTTGGTGCAGATTTCAGTCAGACTCTGGTTAGATCCCACGAGTGCATAAGTACCTGTCTGTCCCAGTGTTTGGTGACGAAAATAAATATTCAGTAGTGTCTGGACCTCATCATCAGAGCTGCTTCCAAAGATATCGTTGGGCCACAGACTTCTGCAGTCAAGAAAGATAGACAGATTAGAGGCACTGCTGGTCACAAAGTTGGGAGGTTAGGAGTCTCTGCTAGTGTAAAACTATTACTCTACAAAAGCTTTACTTAGATATGCTCATACCATAGACTTCACCCATCCAAAGTATGCAATTCTGTGAGTTTGTGTATATTTAAAGTATTGCTGTATTCAGTTTTAGACTTGTGGGTATTGTTTTTGATAAAGTATAAGGATAAAAATATCAATAGGACCTCATACTCTTAAAACATTGATCTCATTTGTGATAGCATTGTAGTTCCAGTGAATGTGAAGACAGAGTGAAGATGTAGAGGAGACTCAAAAAGTGTATGTTAGTTTAAAATGATATAGAAGTTACTTTTCATGTGCTTGAACATTTTAGGGATAACACAGGACTAGAACCACCCCATACTTTCAGTGTGTGAGGTCTGAAAGCCAAGTGTTTTTGGCATTACAAGTAGAAATCTGAGAAGAGATATGTAAAATATCTAGACAGTACTTCTGTAGTGAGTTTGTCCTCAACTGTGACACAGTGACAGCTAGGTGTACATTTCCTGTAGCCATCTCTAAAAAGAAACAGGAAAGTGACCTGCATTCCCTGATCTGCCGCAAGGCTTTGCCAAGTTCGTTGTTCTTCAGGCACTCCAGCATGGACTGGATGGCTGCCTCAGTGGATGTGAAGGTGGGCTCGGACCACACGCCCTCTACATAAAGAGGGTCTGCGGCGATGGCTGCAGTGGCCTCCTTCAGGTTTCTCTTCAGGTCACTCAGTTCCCTGGACATATTCAACAGCTGTTTCAAAACAACAAAACATACTGTATTTAGGTGTAGGCTGGGTTTCACACCCAAAATGAAAGAAATTAGATCATGTGAGTCTGAGTACAAGCTTACTATCTTGGTAAATTAAGACAGATGATATTGTATTACATGGTACAAGTAAAGGATGGGTAGTATGCATTAAGTAACTTCACAACTTCACATATAAGAAGCTGGAATGGCCTTTTTTTTTTTTTTTAGTACTGGGGATTGAACTCCAGTCCTTGTGCTTCCAAGGTAGGCACGGTACTCATTTTTATTTTATGTATTCCCAGCTGCAGGAAGTACACTTTGAGTCTGAGAGCACCACTGAGATTTTGAGTTAATGTTAAAATCTAGGGCTTTTTTGGATGGAATGACTTCATGTTGTGAGTGAGGACAACAGTTTCAGGAATGTTTAAGGCCTAGGAGTGAAATACTATGGTTTGAATATGGTTTGTTTCCTTGAATTCATGGAGTTTAATCTTCAAAGTCTTATGTTAATGATTAACAGGGGTACTTAAGGAGGCAGTGGCATCAAGAGGTGGGGCTTTTGGGAAATAAGCAGATTAGGTCCTTAGGGTGGGGCCTCCATAACTGAATCTTGGTAGCTTTCTAAGGAAAGGAAACTAGACAGAGGTATTCATAAGTGCTTCCACTGTGATGTGATGCAGTCAGAACCTGTGCTGTCGCATTTGGACTTCAGCATCCAAAACTAAGTAAATCTTTTCTTTATATACAGTAGCCTGCTTCTGGTATTTGTTATTGTAATGAAAAGCTAATACTAGACATCACATTTTAAAAAATTAATACATCAGTGGGCAGTTACTTCCCTAATCTGGCTACTCTAATGCTGCAATGAACACGACAATGCAGATGTCTGAGGTGATTTCATTTACTTTGGGTTGGTATATAGAATAGGCTTACTGAATTTTATGTGGTTATACTAATCAACATTCCCAACATTGGGGTATTAGGGTCCATTTTCTCCACATCCTTGTCAATATTTGTTTTCCCCTCCTACTCCTGCTTCTTATTGGGCACTGAATCCAGAGTCTTCACACCAAGCCATATCCCCACACCTTCTGGAAATGTAAAAACAATTTTTTTTTTTTTTGTACCAGGGGTTGAACTCAGGAGCCAGGCAGGTGTGGCCCTGGAAATTTAAAATTTTAGACAGGGTCTCACTAAATTGCCCAGGTTGGGCTTGAATTTGCAATACATTGCCTTAGCCTCCCAGAAAGTTGGGGTTACAGGCATCTGATATCACAGTGACTTTTCAGAAATTTTATATTTTCAAGTGTAATGGGTCTTTTATTCATTTTGAGTTGGCTTCTGCCTATGGTGTAAGGGTTCACCTTTTATTCCTTTATATGTGGAAATTCACTTTTCTCAGCACCATTTACTGAAAGAACTGCCCTTTTTCAATGTGTTATTCTGGTGTTTTTTTGTAAAATTACTTGGCCATATATGTATGGATTTATTTTTAGGCTCTCTAATCTGTTTTATTGGTCTATGCTTTTTTTAAATGCCAGTACTATACTATTTTGATTACTGATGTTTTGTAATACATTTTTTTCCTATTGGTATTGGGGATTGAATTCATGGCTTCACACTGACCTACAGCCGCAGCCCTTATTTACTTATTTTGAGTCTTGGTAAGTTGCCCAAGCTGGGCTTGAATTTGTGATCCTCCTGTCTCAGCTTCTCAAAGTGCTAGGATTACAGGTGTACAACACTATATCTGGTGTGTAATATAAATTAGTAAATGTGATACTTCCAATTTATTCTTCCTCAGTGTGGCTTTGACTATGCAGGGGTTTTTTGTGGTTCCATTTAAGTCCCGGATTTTTTTTTTTCTGTGAAGAATGTCACCAAAACACAGAAAATCTTTTGCTCTTTTCAGTTTATTGCATTAAATTTTAAGTTTTTAAGCATACAAATTTTACCTTGTTTATATATTCATATCTATGTATTTTAAAAGATGACCCCATAGATAGGATTGTACTCTTGATTTGTTGTTCAGCTGGATCAGCAGTCATGTACGGAAATACTGTTTTATTATGTTGATTTTGTACTGAGTTCATATGTAACATCATTACTAATGGTTGCTTTTTTGGGTATAGTCCTTGGAGTTTTCTACATATTGGGTAATATCATCTAAAAAAAGAGACAATTTTCTTTCTTTTGTTGGTGATACCGGGATAATTTTATTTCTTTTCTTCTGATTTGGGTACCTTTTGTTTCTTTCCATTATCTGATGACTCTTGCTAGTACTTTTAGTACTGTGCGGGACAGGAGCAATAAATGTGGGTGTCCCTGCCTTGTGGTGGATCTTAGCTTTCACTTCCCCACTGATCATGTTAGCTGTGCATTTTCATAAATGTGTCAAGTGGGTGGCATGTATTGGTTCTGGCTCTGGAGGACACAGTGGTTTAGTCTCTGCATAGGTACTGTCAGTTATAATCAATGCCAGTGATCATGGAGGGTGTGTCAGTGGCCAAGGTTCTAAGAGTTGGAAACAAGAATTCTAGGGTTCTCCTGGTAGGTTGTGGCACAGGCCATGGCAGCCATGGTGGCACTGTGTTCAGGTGCTCTTAAGTGGCCGTGGAGGTGGTGACTTAGGCCCAGTGTCTTGTTTAACTTTTGTGACACATATGCAGCAGGTGTAGGTTTACCCTCTGGGCATGAGGAGACATGTCTGTCATTCAGCCAAGGACTGTAATTGTGAGGTACCCCTAGTAGTTTGGATCCAGGGGGCAGGAATGTAGCCATCATCCTGGGGGTCAGGGCACAGCTACAACTTGAGTTTTGAAGCTAACAGGACACAGAGGAAACTCAGACAATACAAGAGGGATTTGGCACCAGAATTGCAGCTGCTCCTTTTGGACAGAGCTCCAATTCCCAGGAGTCAAGGTATGAGGATGTTCAGATGTTGCGTGGGGACAGCTGCTCTGCCAGCTCAGGGCAGCTTCTCAGTTGGGTAACAGAGGCAAGGTTCTGCGTAGGCTCAAGTGCCTGTGTGGCAGTCGCTCCATTTTCCTGGGGCCAATGTACTAGGTTGATTCAAGTGATGAGGGGTTATGGCTTCTCAGAAGGGTTGTAGCTGCTCTGCCAGTCCTGGCCTGTTTCCTCTAGAGGTCTAGGATTCCCGAGGGGAAAGGTGCTGTGCCGCTTTGTGTGCTGAGGTCATAGCTCACCCACAGGCATAAGATGAGTGGGCGGGAGTGGTATTGGTTGAGTGCATCCAAGGCACTCTGTTCCAAAGGCACAGGAAGCTGTGACACCTGGGCTAGGAACAGTGCACTGATAGCAGAGCTTTGGGGCTGGAGAGATGCAGTGACTATCGGCCTCCAGAGATGGACACACAATGGCAGCAGTGGCTCAGGCTTCAAGATGGTACAGTGCAGTAGAAGGTTGGGTCATGGAATGGGGTAGTGAGCTGGGAGCTTCCTGTTCTGAGCTGACCTCAGTGGGGGATTTCCACCACTTCCTTGCTATTTTCTAGCATTCTCTATTACCAGTGACTCAAATATAGCTGTCTGCTCATTGTTTTGGTCCTTTAATTTTTTGCTAGGGTGGTATAGTAAGTGTTAGGCACCTGTAGTTGGGCCATCTTGCTTTCATGGGTTTCTTAATATGGAAGGTGGTGTGTGAGTTGTATTTGCTTGTCTGGTGTTTCTCAAGCAGAGATAGACTCTATCCTGTTAATATTTGCTTAGTTGAGTAAGAAGCATAAACTTTATCTTGACCACATGGCAAATAATAGGTTACCATCTATTTCCTCTTTTGTCTGTGAACTTGTAATTCCATGGAGGAAGACTGGTTGGTGAAAAGCTCATATACGACATTTGAAGGTATATAAATATTATGTGAAAAGTTATACAGTTTCCCCTTCCTTTTCAAACTGAGTAATAGTGAAGTTACTGCCTTCTGCATTATGATTTTACTTTTGTGTCTCTTCCTTCACTGTCCCCTTGTCAGACAGTGAGGGTTCCCAGGCCCCACCCTCACTCTGCTGCTCCTGGGGGAGGATTTCATTTCTCCCTACCTGTTCATTTTGATTGTCACCTGTCACCTTCTGTCCGGTCTCTCTCCTGACCTCAGATCCTCATAGCTCACCATTGCAAGACTGTCATGAAACTTGGATATGGTCTCGTAGATAGAGGTGTTGACTGCCTGGATGGACAGATGTCTCAGACCTTCTTTGTATGTCCCTGTCACAGCTGTGGCACTAAGGTCACTTGGCTTATCTGACATGGAACCTGAGTATCATCCTCCACTCTGCCCTCTTCCTCCCCACCCCCACCAGCCTCGTTGATCTTTCGTCTTAAGTGTCACCCACATTTCCTTTCTCCTCTCCAGGCCTAGCACTTCTGTCCTAGTCCCAACACTCTGAGCTACTTCAGCAGCTTTGTGACTGGTATTCTCTCTCCAGCTAAGTTACAATCAAATCCACTTTCCATGCGGCCACTGTGTGGATCCCACTCAGGAGCACTCACTGAGGCCTCTTCCCTTCCCTCTCTCCTCTGCCTCACTTCATCACACTCTTAATTTGATTGCAGCAATTCCAGACTGCTCAGAGTTCCTTTCTCTCTCTAACCACCTTGCCTATGACTCCATTTTATCTTGTAAGATTCTGCTCAGGTGTGACTTGCTCCAGGAAGCTTTCTAGTTTCAACCTTTCCTTCCCCTAAGCAGACGAGGTGTTTTCCCTCTGTGCTCCTCTGATACCCAGTATCAAGCACCAGTACTTTACTTTCACACTGAAGAAAACTGGCAGTAGTGGTTCACTTGGCAGTAGTGTGGTTCAATTATTTTGAGTTTTACACAAATATATAGAATTAGGTTATTTTTTCCTTATCTCAAAGTAAGGGCAAGTATGAGAGGCTAGATGTAAAGAAGAAATTCACACCACAAGGAATTTTTTCAAAGAAAT
This sequence comes from Thryonomys swinderianus, assembly GCA_004025085.1. NCBI lineage: Eukaryota > Metazoa > Chordata > Mammalia > Rodentia > Thryonomyidae > Thryonomys > Thryonomys swinderianus. The sequence continues at coordinate 19,395 of PVIC010003330.1, forward strand.
CCCAGACTCAAGGGTAGGATCAGAGTGATTCAAGTGGCCACTTAGAACTCATGTAGCAAGGGCTTTTCCCCTACATTTTCTCACCTTAGCCTGGCCTTGCCTTAGAATCTTTTTAAAAGTGAGAACAGAAATAAGAACGAGACATTTATTCCTGAGCAAAGTGATTATGTGGGAGTGTAAGCACTCAGGCAGCTATAAATGGCACAGGAAAGAGAATTGAACAGAACAACAATTCTAGTGCTGGGACCTGGGGCTAGAAGTACAAGGACTCACCTCTGGCATGGAGCTCACTTCGTGCACCTGGCCGATGAGTTTACAGTAGGACTGAAAAAGCAACAGCAGCTGGAAGTGCAGTTTATACAATCTCTGACACAGTTCTAGTTGCTAAAGAGAGAACGTGCATGGGAAGAAATAGTTATTAAGGATCATTCTTGTATAACTAGTGATGTCTCAGTGGACATTTTCACAAAGGCAAACAACTAGCTGTTACTCCAAACAAAACAGAAAAACAAAAGCCAGTCAATAGAGGTTGGTGACAAGTTCACATGTAATGTGGAACATTATATTCTATATAACAGAAGATGACAACTGAGCAACAGGTATAGACCGTGTGAACTGCCACATCTCCATTATATTTGCATATTAAGTACCTACAAATTATAGCTGAGTGGTTGTAATCACTTTTATAAGCCATATTTGTTTTTAAAAATAAATGATTTTTGGTGGCACCAGGAATCAAACTCAGGACCTTGTGCTTGTCAGCCAGGTGCTCTAACCACTCAGCTAAATCCTGGGACCCAAAACATTAAGTATTTCTAGGTGTTTTATTTATAAATTGAGTAGAGACTTAGGATTACTCTTTGTGATGATTCTGGCCAACATCAAGCAGGTACTCATCCTAACATCTGTGTAAACACATGCCACACAGTCCTCTCAGTTCTGTATCAGCCTTACTCTTAAGGGATTAAAGAGCTATAGAAAGGGTCAAAAATGCTTAAGAAATTATGAAAACACCTCCACTGCTTGTGGAAAGAACATTAAAGATGACCACTGTACAAAATGGCCCTTGAGCCTGTGGAATGTAAAATGGTTTCATTATATGGCTTATCTATATTATGAGGGAAAAAAAGATTATAAGTCATCTCAACCCCCGTGACTCTTCTACTCCTTTAGCGTTTCCTCTACACTTTGCCTATTTTACTCCAACAAATGGTTAGCTCCTAGGTAGTAGATGGGATCTGGTGAAAAAACAGCCTTCACTACCCAGAATTTGCTGGCTTGGTAGTCATCAGTGGAAGTGGATCATATAGGTGGTTTAAACTAACAGCTTCACTGTTGTGTTTTCAAATGGGGCTAAGGAAGGGTGAGCAGAATGCGTCTTTAAACAACCTGTAACAAGCTCAGCTTGGAATTGAGAGCCTCAGGGTGACTGGAAATTTTCCCCCAAGTCATTTATGGAGAGAAGTATAAGCATTTAAGTTTAGGTTTAGGAAGAATATTCTATTGATATTATGACCATGTCATGTGTTTTATCCTAATTTTAAAATTACTAAAATTCATGTTCAGAATATGCAAGATGACATTGCTTTTCTCTTCCCATTCTTTCCATGCTTGGAGGGGAAAAAAATTCTGCTTAGAGATGATTGTTCAACATTAATAAGCAGCCTATGTTTAAAGAAGTACTCTTGCTAATTAATCCAAACTGGGTTTTTGCTTATTTTTCTAAAACATTTTGTTATACTGCTACTCAAATTTTGTAGAAACCTTGAAAAACCTGATGTGAGAAATAATTACCAGGGACTTGCAAATAAATAAAAAATATTATTTAAAAATAATGTCAGACCTTCCCAATTTAGGGTGAAACCTAGCTATGAAAACTCTTCATTTTCCTAAGAGCCAAATAATGATAGCTACTATTTAAAGTATTCTACTGACAATATGAGAATTCATAGCAATGTAGGTTTCTACTGTGGGGCAAAAGCAGCCCAGAATGCTACTGATAAAACTGCCATGTCTCAATCTACCAAAGAAAATAAAACTAAATGAAAAAGGGAAAACATGCTAAGAGATATAATAGTAACAGTAAAAATAAGGTTTGTTATGGATCCATGCCTAAGTGGACAAAGAGTATGAAAGAAAGTTAACTTACTGCAAGAGATTCCATTTGCTACACAGCAAGCATGGCACAGGAAACAAAGGAAAGGAAAGAAAGTACAGGGTCAGTGTATGCATGCAACAGAAAGCACGGCCCTCTTTCAAGAGCAGAACCGTCAGCAGTATTAGCGTTGCTGGCCCAAACTTGAAAAATGGTTGCCAAGGTTGTACCCATTCAACATGCATAGCACTCTAGTTAAAAAAACAAGCGCTAATGGGAAACACATCATTGAATAAACAGTTTTAATCTTTTAGGTTACCTGATTAGTTGGTTTAGATTTTGTCATGAAAGTCTTGGAGAGACCAGAAATAAAAGTTCTTACTGCTTTGGGATTTTAGCATATAAATGTGAATAATATGTGATATGATAAAACTGTGAGAAAGACAGCTGAGTAGTTTGAAGAATATAGTGTCAAATTATAGTGCTGCTTTATATTAAGGTAGTATTTAATATATCTGGTTTCACAACACCTAAACTATGACCATACTATTAACGCAATATAATTAACAATCCAAGGGGCATTTTCTTTATTTTCTTTGACTTCCAGATGGAAATGGTAATTTCAAAGGAGAAAACATTGTAGACTGTACCCTTAAACAAGTATGAGATAAGACAAGTCATTTCTGGCACTTTTTTTTTTTTTTTTTGAGACAGGGTCTCGCTTTGTAGTTCAGGCTGGCTCTGAGCTCACTATGTAGCCCAGGCAAGCCTTGAACTCAGCAGTCCTCCTGTTTCTGCCTTCCAAGTGCTGAGATTCCAGGCATGAGCCACCACGCCTGGCTGGCACTTCATTTAAGATTTTTTTTCTCCAGTAGATAATATCTAAAAGTTATTTGGGATTGTTAATATAAATATGTAACCAGGCCATGTTCAATTTTAGCTACCATTTTTTGATGTCACTATATTGTAACCATATTTTTAAAAAATTAGGTATTTGAGAACAGATAAACACAACTTGACAAAATATTTTGTTTTATTTGACCATTCCTAGTTATAGGGCAAATTATCTGGCTCTGAATTTATCTGGCTCTGAATTTTCAAAACATTCAAGGCTCTGTATCATTCAGTTTCTAATTCTTAGAAAAAAAGACCCCTCTTTTTTTTTTAAAGCTCTTTCAAAAAACTCTGGGTTATCAATATATATATTGTACCTTAACATAAGGTACAGTGTAAAATAATGAATAAAACTATCAAAATTATTATTTATTGGTATCTACAAATGTAATAACTGAAGTTTATCACCACCAGCAGCCTCTGTCCCTGTCCAGGCCCCTTTTCCTCTACCTAGCGATACTATCTATGGGGCGTGACACACTGATGGTTATTACATGACATTTACTGGGTAACTTTTTGGACACTGGCTGTATATACCTCTATGCTTTGAAAAATGAATTTCTTTAAGCCTGTGGTATAGATTATATGATATGAGGCAGTTATTGTTTTCAAGAAACCTTTAGGAATTTCTGTAACCAAACTTATGTACATATAACATGGGCACACACAGTCTCAGAATCTCCATGCACATGGTATTTCCACTGTGAAGACTCTTCAGAAAGCAACAAATGTGACAGAAATGTTTAGTGTTCACATTACCAAGCAAGTGCCTGTGCATGGACTTGACTTTTCAGCAGTGTGGAATGAAACATGTGCTGAGTAAACAGGAGCTTGTGTAAAGAAAACTGCAATCCTTTTGCTGTTCTTCTAAATAAAGTAGGAATCCGAGGAGGCCATCAAAGCTTCTCTGACCAACAAAAGCAAATGAAGCTCTCTGACTCCAGTTTGGTGTAAAGGAATGTCACTGTCGATGTGTTCCTCCCCCGGGGACTCAGCACACAAAATACTGCAGTGCGTCTCTTGGGAGATGGCCGGTCTTGATGAACACTAGTTCTTGATATTCTCTATAAGCTCTCCTTTTTAGGTAGGGAACTTCAAGCTTCCCTAATATTTATTATCTCAGTGTCCTTCCCTATGCCATACATTGGAACCCAGTTTGCATCTACCACTTCATGAAGGTAGTGAACAATGCCTTTCTAAAGGGCTGTTTCCTGGAAATACTACAATTTCCTTTCCCCTGGGCCACTGTCTTCCTGTGTTTTGGTAACTTAATGGTGTTTTGGCCATGGTATGGGAATGTGATGATTTTATTTGGTCTCAATTTTATTCAAGCCCTGTTCCTTTTCTCCTCTTATGGCCTGATTTATAAAATCAGTTTTAGAAGTATGCTTTCTTAAAATCAGGAAAAAAACACTCAAGAGGGCAAGGTATTAAGACCTGATCATTAACAATTAAGGAACAGCCCACAGTAAGCTAATTCTTGTCTACTAACAGTAGCCTAGTCATATCTGTTTTCTCTGCATTCTGCCTTCAAATAGTTTCTATGCTTATAATTGGTTAGGAAAAGAAAAGTCTGACATGACTGGAGATGAACCACAGCATATTCGGCTGTTATTTTCATATTGACTTTCTGAACATCATGAGTTTGAACTAAATGGGATAAAATTTAGATTCCACACAGGCACGAGGTAGTATGACGAGGCTTCTCTACACAGTAAGGAGTAGGTGTGTCTAATCTCCCAAGCAGGTAGGAACAGTGTACACTTGTTGATACCATGTGGTTTGGCATGCTGATAACTATTGTGTTTCTTGAGTAATTATTTTGGGCCTTGGTCCTGAATGTTTTTCTAAGCTTGGAAACATAAATACCTTGAAGCCTATGACACAGGGACATTTACTATTTAAGGAGACGTTTCTTTAGCCAATACAGAAAGAAGAAGAGGTTTAATGGCTTACAGATGAACTGGAAAAAAGTCTTTTTCAGCATTTAACTTGTTCAGCTTATCTAAGACCACAGGTTGCAAGCTTCTCATTCATGGATTATGTAGAAACAGGCAACACATAACTAAGAATGTCAGTTTCCAGAAAGACCCTAATAGTAGAAATAATGATTTGAATATAATAAGATGAAATTTAGTAGAGCTAACTGTACATTTTTGTACTTGAGTCCAAACACCAATACTGTATGTTTAAGCAGAAATATCTCGTCAGTGGTAATAGGTCAAGTGAGATCCCTGTGATGAATGCAGAAGAGACATCTCCAGCTTTCCTGGGCCACAACCTCTGTGGACTGAGTGGCTGAGCTGTGTGCCACAGGGCTGAGACCGCAGGCACTGCCTGGGGAGCCGGCGGAGACTCAGTGCCCTGGCCTACTACGGCGAGGTGAATTTCAGCCACCTCTGAGCAGCTGTTTCACAAGAGGTTCCACAAGAAAGGTCAATGGAAACCAAATCCTTAAGTCATAAAAAGACTTTTCTCTCCTTTTAAATGCATAGGCTGGGAAACCTGTGTCTATAAAGGAGTGAAACTGATTTGGAGACATATGTAAATCACACTCCTTGCTTTATGTTATATTTAGTGTATGCTGTACCTTGTTTTAGGAGAATTACTATAATAATTAGGAAACCTAACCCATTAACCAGTCATACTTGTCTTTTTAAAAACAGCCTTTTCCCAGATTCACAAGGCATTGTAAAAAGAGTGAAAATGTTAAAAATTTAAAAATATCTTTTTGCAGGACTGGGGATTTAGCTCAGTGTTCCAGCATCTGCCTCACAAGTGCAAGGTCCAGAGTTCAATCCCTGGTACCACATACCACAATGCTGGGTGTGGTAGCTCACGCCTATAATCCTAATACTTGGGAGGTGGAAGGCAGAGGCAGGAGGATTGCTGTGAGTTTGAGGCTTGCCTGGGCTCCATAGTGAGCTCAGGGCCAGCCTGAACTAGAAAATGAGACCCTGTCTCAAAAAAATAAAACTTATTGCAGTAACAGACACACTGTCACTAACCCTTCCCCGAAATATTCCCTCTCACTGCAAACATACTTATCCCATCATTCTTAGCACTTTCTCAGGTAGTTCTGAATGGCGGCTGTGTGAATGTCTTTAGCTGCACTGTGGGTACTGGATGCTGGGAAGTGATTTAAAATGTTTATCTTTCATAGTTATTTTGACATTGGGAAAGAGCCTGAAGTTGCAAGGTGCCAGATGTGGTGAGTAAGGTAGAAAAGGACACATGGTAATGTTTTCATTTGACAAAAATTTCCATAAACATTTTGAATTGATTCAGAAAATCAAGGTAGACATAAGATTTCATAAAAGAGAACTTCTAGAACTGCTTTAGAATATGGTAAGAAGGATGGCATAAATCTGTTTGAAGAGAAGGGGGTTGATATAAATGTCTTTTACTGAAATTTTTAAATTCAAACATTCACTGTATTTGTTGATCACACCTGCTGTAATCAATAATTTCATTTTATTTGTTTTGTTTTTCTTGAGACAGGGTCTCGCTTTGTAGTTCAGGCTGGCCCTGAGCTCACTATGTAGACCAGGCAATCCTTGAACTCAGCAATCCTCCTGTCTCTGCCTCCTGAGTGCTGGGATTACAGGCATGAGTCACCACGCCCAGCATTGCATATGGTTGCTGGACCTTGCGTTTACGAGGCAGGTACTGGAACTACTGAGCTAAGAGACTGCTAAGTTATAAATGCATCGGCCTCACTGTGTTCCCCATTCGACTTGCCCCCATGCAAAGGATGTGTAGAATAACTGACTAAATCACATTGTTTTTGGAGACATAGAACATGCTTAAAAACGGAGTTGAGAGAATCACTGGAAGGTAAGCACTGCTCTGAGGTCAGATGTTTGTTGAATTTTGCTTTGAGAGAGAAGCCGGTTGTAGCTCTAATCAGCAGCAGATGCAGTTCTTTTTGAGGAAATAAGACCTCAGTGTTAACATGAAGTGACACCACTTCTCAAGGGCCAGGCCCTCTTTAGTGTATAAAGATTTCCCCTAGTTTGGTTCGGTGTCCTATTTTTGGCCTTGTACAGTATATAAGTGTTAACCGTGATGGAAGCCACTCCCCACTGTGCTTAGCTAAACCTCGAAAAGTGGTGTAGTCAGGGCCAGTGGAATTCAGAGTATGTGGCCTGAGACACAGAGCATGTGGTCAGACAACTTCCAGGACCTGCTAGGAAATCCACCAGAGTATTTAGCTGAGTGTCCAGATGATTTCAACAAGCTGCTGCACTCTGCTTGACTTACTAGGCTTCCGACTCTCTCTTTAGGCTGCATACAGTTTGCCTTCCAGACCAGACTCAAATCTGGAGTTTCACAAATGTGGCACTGAAAGCATCTTCCTTAGAACAACTGGCTGTTGCTTGAATTTTCTGGTTTCCAATGTATCCATGAGCCACTCAGAAAAATCCACATTAGGACTGATAATGGGCCAGTGTCTCTTGGGTCTTACTGAAATTTTGGAAATATTAGACTCGAATTTATTCATGTGGATTTTAAAATCCATATCAGACATTTAAATGTGTGCTAGAAATTTTTCTCTAATTTTCCCCTATGGGTAGGTCTTGGAAAATATATAGTCTTGGGAATTTGTCTTTTAGTTTCTTTGCTTGCAAAATGGAAAAAATCCTTATATTCAGTGGACTGCTTTGAAGGATTAAATGAGATTAGTACTTGAAAAATGGTTTCTTCTCCCCCTTTGTATCCTCAAGATTATGGCTAACAGAGTGTTGCTACATAAAAATGAATAAACTCTATTTTCTTCTTGGGTTTAGGAAAAACATAAGAGATAAGAAAGAATATGTACTACATACAATCCTAAGCCACATCATGACTGTTTGGCCAATGAAAGGCCACTTATATGATGATGGTCTTGTAGCATTTACCACCCAGTGATATGGTAGCTCTTGCAATTTGTAGGTACACCTTGTAATGTTTCCACAATGATAACATCACCAAATGATCCATTTTTCAGAATACATCTCTCTTGCTAGTGATGCATGGTTATCTATTTATAGAAGCAAGATGGAAGAGGAGGAAATGAGTAGCAAGAATAAAGAAAAGACGGCCAGGGATTTAGCTCAGTAGCACCACGCCTGCCTTGCAAGCACAAAGTCCTGAGTTCAATCCCTAGTATGGGGTGGGGAAAAGACTAAGCAGAAAGAGGTGTTTGAGGAAGATGAAGAACCAAGATGGGGAAAAATAACAAGTAAAGCCATTTATCAGAAACAGTTATAAGCATAATGGGTACACATTTTAAGATAAGGATATTTGAGAAAGAGGATTATTTAACTAGAATTTCTTTTATCATGAAGTAGGGTTAACTGGAAATTAAATGTGAGATTTGGTTTCAACCCTAGTTCCTAAAAAATCTGTGCTGTATTAAAATGCGCTTTCTTGATTGAGTTTTTACAGAAAACATAATGGGACTGAGTAGTAAGGGTAAATGTTTAGGTAACTTTTTAAGTAGACAACTGTACAAATCTTACTGTAAAGTGGACTACATTTGTGCTGACTGGACGTCGTCACCCTGTAACTGTTTTCTGGACTGATCAGCAGGTTGAGGTCGGGGAAGGACTGACCTGGGAATAGAAGCCATCAGCGCTACTGGGGACCAGAAGATCTGAGAAACCTAGTAAGTAACACACGGTGCTCCTGAAACACGCTAACAGCACAGACACTAGTAAAAACCGGAGCTGCAAATCTTCAGGAGCAGCACATCACACATGTATAGTTTCCTGATTTTGAACTGTACATTGCTTATGAGAAACACAACACCATCAAACACCTATTTTTAAAATAGAATATAAACAATTTATTTTGTATATTTCCCCGTGTCTCCAGACTTTACAGCCAAGTAGTTCTGCCTGTCATTTAATCAGCCAGGAAGACTTAGGCTAAACTTTAGTTACAAGATGAGCTTTGCCACCTGCCTCACCTTCCATCCAGAGAGGATCAATTGACAACATAAAATATAAATGCTTTTCTTCCTGAAGGCAGAAACTGCACCTTAATACTCTCTCTAGATATTTCTCAGCCTTGTTCAGTCTCTGGTATCTTCACAAAAGCTAACAAGAGGCTCCCTAAGTGACTCAGAGCTGGCAAGGATAGTTACTCCTCGGACTATAAAGTTGTTCCATAAAATCACCTGAATCTGAACTGAGTCACTGGTATTAAGTGGAACAATTTTATCCCACACTTTACTTCTTTCTGACAGGATCTTCTGGAGGATGTAGCTCCGAGAGCACACCTCCTGATGTCCTTCATCGACTGTGGGCCACTTCAGTGTGTTTCCACAGCAGGCAGAGGGGCAGCCTCAGTCTAGTCAGCCCTGGGGGCGAACTCCCCCCCTGCTGGCCGCTCGTGTGCGCAGCAACACATGCCAACTTCTCTGGATTCTTTTCAAACTTTTCTGCATGCACAGCCTACTGTTCCTGTCCTTCACTGCTCTTAGCACAGCTTTGGATTACAGTCTGTCTCCCTCTGGCAATCTGCAGCCCTACCAGGGAAGAGGCCTTGGCTGTTGCTCACTGTTGTGTCACCACGTAGACCAAATAGGAGGCGCCTCACTGCAGCCTGAATGACTTTATATCCATTCACACTTTTCTGCTCAATTTCCTCTATAATACATCACACATTTACCAGCCAGCTGGTTTGAGCATATACTTGGAGCTATTTTAAATAGATAATCTATTTTTCAGTGTTTGGTGAAGAAACTAAGTGGTTCACTGAAGAACTGATTACACTTTGTTTTATGAGTATATTCTGAATTAAGAACAGATTTTCTAGGAAATGATTAGTATGATTAGACATTGTCCAACAAAAAAGGTTATTTTTATACCTCTACTTTTCTAGAAAGAAGCAAAACCTCCCAAATCCCACCAACACACAATCATGCATGGTTTGAATGGCATTCTTTCTATTTCACGTGAATATATGTGAAAACTCATTCTACCTCTTTTGTTTTCAAGTTCTGGGCTTCTTGGATGGGTCAAAACCACTGTACACTGTCAGACCACAGAAGACTTAAGAGTCTTATAGGCTTTTATTACCTTTTCTTCAGAGTCTCCGGGTTGACAGGTAATTACTCCATCTCTTGATCCTCCTGCAAATGTTGCCTTACAATTTGCAAGCCACTGTTTTTAGAAAGAAACAGACACAGGTAAATTCAGGGATGTCTGAGAACATCTGAAGCACAAATTCTTTCAGGGAAAATTTATCATGCTTCTAATAGTAAGATAAAATTTTGCTGTAATGATTTGAAGGAAGAGATCACTTTTGGAAGTTAAAGATTAATTGAAATGAAAATATCTGTTTGGGCTCAAAGATAGCCATTAAAATGTTATTTCAGCACTGTGCTATATCCCTAGTTTTATAAGACCATTCCTAATTTATGTGTAAATGAAAATAAATACATAGATGATCAGGAACCTTTCCTATGATTGTGATATGGTTGTATTGGCAGGTCTCCTGCTTGGATAGATGTGAAACGAACCCTGTGGGCAGAGACCATGAGCACCCAAGAACTGAAATTCACAACTGCATCAAGGTTCGTTTAGTTCACCAGCTAGAATGAAAGGCTTTATTTTACCAGCTGATGACCAAGAAGCTGGAAAGTAACTACAAGTGAATACTGATAGAAACAGACCTAATTGCTGTTGTGGAATTCAGAACTGTTATCCTTGGGCGGGTCCTGGGAAGATCAGTAACAATTGCAATAAATAAACCCAAACCTGCAGGTATGTGGGACTGTGCTGAGTAGTTTATAGACATCTGTTTCCTAGGGAACAAGGATAACAATAGCGGCACCTACTGTTGTCAGCATTAACTGAAGACATGTAATTCCTAGCAGGCTGTTGGACTTGTACAAAGAACTCATAAAATGATAGCTACTATGATTACCATAAGTCTTATATCCTTACAATAACCCAAGATCATGAACCCTTAAGTGTCTGAGCTATGATTTGAACCCAGTTTCGACAGACTTCAAACTCTGTGTCTGGAAGATACAGACATCAATAATATATCTCCTTTTTTTTGTCTTTCCAGTACCAAGGATTGAACTCAATACATCGCACTCGCCAGGCAGGCACAGTGCCGCTGAACTAGCTCCTTGGCTCCAGACATCAATAAATGTTACTCAGTTACTCTTATTGAGCCACTGAGTTCTCTGGCATCCAACTGTCAGAATACAGGTATTGTACAAATAGTCTGTAGCCCACTTCTGTCTGTAACATTCTGTCATCTAGATCTGTGAAGAAAAGCCCTGGGGTCAAAAGAAATGGGAGATGAGCTTGATCATGACTGCTAGTTACGGGCAAGACTAAAACTGGGAGAAAATGATCAAAATGATCAGCCCATTCAAATCTCTGAGAAAAGCCCAGTTGTAACACTGATCAAAAAGATCTAGTAAGCAGATTCACTGATTTCTTGGTAGAAACACAAGGGGGCTAGGATGTCAAAGCTGAAAATTTTCTCTTATAGGTTCTATTTCTATATAATCTATATATTACTGTTCTGCAACTGTTAAATTGGAATTTGGATTTGAACAGAGAAAAAAATGTTATCTGTCCTCTTCCTACAGAATCCACCCTGGGTTGTTCCCACACGTCCCCAAAACTCATAACTGGCAGATTCCTTTGGTTCTAACTGAATGCATTTGCATGGAAACACAAAAGCTTACTGAGAGAGTGGCCTCTTTTCTGTTGTTGTAGGTGTCCAAATATTCTTGCAGTTCTAAAACACTGAACTTGAGCTTGTCCAGAAGTCCACAAGAAAGGAGCTAAAGACAGAAAATAATTGGTAGTAAGCCATCTGAGACACCAACACAAAGCATGTTACACAGATAGAGGAGCTTATTTATAAGTGGGGGCAATGCCTTCCATTTTCATAAATGGTGAAATCTGATTTCGCTCTACTACCAGCTGCACTTCTAAGTCTCCTAGGAAAATATCCATTTTTTTTTTAACATATCTGTATAGGCAGACAAGTCTTACTAACTGTTCCATAGAAGCTCACATAGGTATGGTATACACTTTTTGCATGAACTCTACTGTTGTCATGCAATAAACTCCCAGAGATGTGGAGATAGACTACCAAGGAGACTGTCACAATTTCATAGTTATTTTAAATCATTTAAGGAAAAATGATCTCTCATTGTACTCCTTATTGTGGGGCAACCAAGCACGATTTGGTTTGTGGAAACACCAACTCTGTAGCGACTTCGGGAACGTAGTTATTCAGCCAGGATGACTATTGTGTCATATGATACTAAGAAAGGTCATGGGTAATCCTGCCCTCAGACAGCTCATCAGGGCTGCAGGTTCAGGAAGTCACAGGCCAGCAGTTTGCCAGAAAGTGTCTCAACCATCCTGTACACTTAGTGTTCAGGTCGGGGCTGGAGGCATGCAGAGGGGGACGAGCCAGTCACTCAGGCTCGGGGATAAGGAAAGTGAGGAGATGCTGGCTCTGGAGGCACAGAGCACAGAGGCAGCATGGAAGGGTCTCCCTGTTCTCCAAGCCAGCTCTGGCCGGCTACATGAAGCACCCTGTAGACCCAGCGCCTCTGGAAGTCACAGCACAGTGCCCGCAGCATGGAGGGGTCTTCAAAACCTCACTTCCCAGATCTGCTGCCCCGGTACGGGTCACGCTCCGGTACTCACCGTCTCTGCATCCACAAACAGGGTGGGACACTCAGAGCAGGAGGTGAGCATCTGGGAGGAGCTGACAAATTTGGACCCGATTCCCCGGAGGTTATCTCCGAGGTAACTGGCTGCGTCACAGGTCAGGAAGCAGAACCTCTTCTGAATATTCTGTGCAGTAAAAGGCAGAGATCATTTGCAAAGGCCAGATTCAATTTACATACTAGAAAAAAACTTTTTGTGAAAGGGAGACTATTATTATTTTTAAATTAGCAAAAAACTTATTTATGTGTCATTTTGAAATATACATTACCTATCTATTAGAGTGGCTAAATCCAATTAACATATGCATTACCTCAGACTTTTTTTGAGACAGGGTCTCACTTCGTAGTTCAGGCTGGCCCTGAGCTCACTAATCCTCCTGTCTCTGCCTCCCAAGTGCTGGGATGACAGGTGTGAGCCACCACGCCCGGCACTGTGGTATGTGGTATTGATTGCTGGTGGGCGTGAGTCACCAAGCCCAGCATTGTGTGTGGTTACTGGGATCGAACTCAGGACCTTGTGCTTGTGAGGCAGGCACCGGAATCACTGAGTTAAATCTCTGGCCCCTCAGACTTATTTTTTGTAGTGAGAACACTTAAAAATCTACCCTCTTACCAACCTTTAATTGTAACTAATAGAAAAAGTATTTTTTAAGCCAGGTATAGTGGCATATGCCTGTAATCCCAGCATCCTGGGCAGCTGAGGCAGGAAGGTTGCAAGTTTGAGTCCAGCCTGGGCAAATTCGCAAGAACCCGTCTCAACATAAAATATAGAACAAAAAATTCTGGATTGTAGCTCAGTGTGAAGGCCCAGGGTCAGTCTTCAGCAATACACATGCATGATTTTTAATCTGCATGACTCCTCTGGAAAAGGAGAGGGGAACAGAGTGGTAAGGACAACTTGGCAAATCCTTTTAGGGTCCTAATGTCACAACTGCCTACAACTGAGGATGCCAAAAGCAGCCAGCATGGTGTGTGCTAAGGTAACCAAAAGCACAGGAGGCCAACGCCTTCGTCAGACTACTCTGAGGAGGTTGAAAACACTGAGGCAGGACAGAAGAAACTGTAAAAGCAGAGTAAACACAGGCGGTTCTGCAGGAGGAACAGGACGGTCCTAGAGGAAAACAACAAACCCCTTATGAAATCACGAGCTGTGGCTCTCCTCGGGGCCTCAGGCTAAGGCATGTCTGTACCTTAAACAGAGAGGAGAACACGTGAAATGTGTACACTGCACAGGAGCCGTCTGAGTCACACATGAGCTGGTTGATGTGGCTGCGCCAAGCCTCCTCGGCGTCGTCACAGGCTGCGGGCTGAAAGGCGGCAAGGATGGCCGAGAAGAAGGGCGAGGGTGGGGGAGAGGCTCCCCTGTCACCTTCTCCAAAGCTGAAAGACATGAAAATGACTGTCAGGAGCTGACATCTCCTAGCTGGTTGCACAAACGCTAACTGGGACTGTCTAGCCTACTCTTCTGATGGAGGGTATGCTGGGGCCTGGCTTTCATAAGGAGTCTCTCTGATACTCATTTCCAATTCTAGAAAAGAGTAAAGACACAGAAATTGTAGAGGTGAAAATTCTATTTGATTCCTTTATCAACGTTCACTACTTCTAAGCACTCATCACGCCTCTTGCTTTCCCAGATGCCAAGCCCCAAAGTAAACATCCATTTCTGCGCTTCGTCAATTTCATGCCTCTTTTATATTTTTGCTATGAAAAATTATAACACAAATTTTGATTCTAATTTTTTCTTTATATAGAGAGATTAGTGAATGTAAATGTGTAAAATGCACAGATTCAAGGTAGGCTAAGAGAGAGAAAAGACCTGAATAAATCAAAGAAAAAGCAAAAGTCTAATTCTCCGATTGTCATCTCAGATTCCCCTTTGATGACACCATTCATCATGACAGAAGGCCTTTGTCTAGCCATACCACAAACTTTTTTTTTTTTTTTTTTTTTTTTGAGACAGTCTTGCTTTGTAGTTCTGGCTGGCCCTGAGCTTACTATGTAGCCCAGGCAAGCCTCAAACAGAGAGATCCTCCTGTCTCTGCCTCCCAAGAGCTGGGATGTCAGGCGTGAGCCACCGTGCCTTGCACTGTGGGGTGTGGTACTGATTGCTGGTGGGCGTGAGTCACCACACCCAATATCATATCATTCATGTGGTTTCTGGGATCGAACCAGGGACCTTGCACTTGCTTAGGCAGGTGGCAGAACCACTGGGCTAAATCTCCGGCCCAAACCTTTTTGTTTTAATTCGCATTTTTAACTCTCAGAAGAGTAATGCTAGGATCTCCCTTTTTTTTTTTTTTTTTTGAGACAGGGTCTTGCTTTGTAATTCAGGCTGGCCCTGAGCTCACTATGTAGCCCAGACAAGCCTCAAACTCAGCAATCCTTCTGCCTCTGCCTCCCGAGTGTTGGGATTACAGGCGTGAGCCACCACACCCAGCACTGTGGTATGTGGTATTGATTGCAGGTGGGTGTGAGTCACCATGCCCAAGCATTGTTGTATGTGGTTACTGGGATTGAACTCAGGACCTTGCACTTGTGAGGCAGGCGCGGGAACCACTGAGCTAAATCTCTGGCCCTAGGATCTCCTCTTCATTCTCTGGAAGTAAGTCTGATGTTATTTATGATGTCCTGGATGCCAAATTTACCTGAAGAGTGATGCTCTTACCTATTTCTCTTCATATATCTCACTAGTTTCAAATATACCAGCCACTAGGCTGAAAGACACAGATTTCAAGGAGAGTAGATATTTAGCATGTGAACAGCCTCCTGTTCACATCTTTTAACTAAAAATGGAAAGAATCCATTCTCACATGGGTATCCTTTCATGGCTCCACATGGAGCTCTATTCGGAGCTCGATGTCCTAACTCAGTGAGAGCCATTGTGACTCTTTCCAGAGGAGCCCAGGGATGTAAGTATGGTAGGCATGAACACAACACCATGTGCTATGAACTCTCATTTACACCATGGCTTTCCTTACCTCGCCAGGGTAAACTGGTCCAGGCCTTGATTGCCTTTTTCCTCTGCCTCAGTCATATCTAGACTGAAGCTGTCACTGCATTCAAAAGCTGCCGGGAGCTCATTGATGGAACTTGAAAGGTCATCCTCATGCACAGTAGGGTCTTCCTCCTCTTGGACAGCTTCTGCCTGGAGAGAAGAAAGAAAAGAGAATTCCCAGTGCAAAAGAATATATACAGGAAATGTGAAGAAAAATAAAATGTTGACAGCAATATGAATCAGGTTCATTTGCTTTCTATCTATAATACAGTCTACTGCTAAAACTAGATCCAGAAATTCTCCACAGTTCTGTTTCTTTATTATTCTCTCATATAGAAATCACTCTCTTCCACAAATGCCCCCTAAGGGGGGTCTCAGGAGATTATTATATTTGACCCATGCTTATGGAGCATAAGTGCTAAACTTGGAAAGTTGGTCCAACCTTCCTTCATATGTTACAGAGGAAGGGAATGAGCGACTTTATGTGGGTAAGAGATCTGTCTAATGTCCGATGACAGCTGGACCTGGGAAACGCTGCCTTCAGGTTCAGAAGTATCTGGAGTGCGCACAAATGATCCACATCCTGCACCGGTCCAGGCCTTGTCATCCTGAAAGTCCCGTAAAGCCCCACCTGCACAGAGGTGTCACCTCTGAACACCCCCCGCGGTGCAGGAGTGCCAAGGACCTGCTCTCACCTCCCTGTCATGTGTGGACAGAGCAGCTAACACGAAGGGCTCTAAGGCAGGCAGAACCGGGGTAAGTGAGAGGCAGGAAGGAGACCCAGCGGGTAAAATGGAAAAAGAGGCAGGGCTTGAACTTGGGCCAGGGGAAATCAGCTGGGGAACTGATTGTTCTTTATAAGAAGGAAGGCAGCTGGATCACACTTCAGAGGAGGAGAGGAAGAAAACACATACACGTTACAGTGAGTCATTTTCTTAAAACAAAAACAAAACCCGAGGGAAAATAGAAATGTATTCTGAATCTAGGATTCATAGGAGAAATTAACAAGAATGTTAAAGCTGTATTAGGAAAATAAGGTGGCTCATGTCTTTGGTGGAACTGCTTGTAAATACTTTCAGAGATTTATCCATACCTGCTGCTTTCTGCTTTTTAAAACTACACAGGTTCGATGGGGTGGGCCTCTGGGGACTGTCCATTGTTAGTGGCACATAGCCTTCATCTATTGTGGAAGGACTGAGGTCTTATTAAAATATCTTTACTTTTTCAGACATCATGTATATATCAAATGCCACAGAAACCCACCCCACGAGAGACACAGAAATAGTTCTTCAGAACTGAAGTGGAATTTGCAGGGTTAGAGGCTTTTTACTACTTAGACATTACTTCCTATGAGAACTCTGTGTATCTTAGCTTACAGACTACTGAGAAATGTCAAACTCTCCAAACTTTAGACACACAGTGGTCCCCTGGTTTGTGAACTTAATTGTTTTTCATTTGGGGAAAGATGGTTGCATTTGTGTTTGTCTGGGGAAGACGCCTATGGTTGTGCTTGTCACCCAAGGCCGAGTTCATGAATGGAAACAACGTTTTGCCAAACACTTGTTTGAGAACAGAATTATTGCAAACAGAGGCAACTGTGAATTGAGGTATTATGTTTTATTTTTCCCCCCACATAATTTAACTTCATAGGATTCTGGTATTTTAACCTAGAACAAGATTTTCTTTCTGGGCTTTTTTGTATAAAAAAGGAATCTGCTAACTCTAGTAATCCTGATCATGGTCCCTTTGCAATGGAGTAGTTTTAGAAGCAATTCTTATTTAAACTGTAGCATATGTTTTCCTGTGTGTGCAATCCTGGGGACTGGCATTTACAGAGAATTGCACTTTGGTGGTTGCTTTTGGTTTAAAGCATGTAGGTTTTTCTCTGCCTCAGATCTGTTTTTAGTAAAACAATTCTAAAATAGCTAATAATATTTTTTTCATTAGAAGCTTCAAAAAGAATATATTTTACAATTTGTTTCCATTTTGTCTTTAAAACTTATACAATTATAACTGTGATTGACATTAAAAAATCTGATAGTATGGCAAAAGGCAAGTGTGGAATCAATGTCCAAATTTTATAAGTGGTTCTTTCATAGGAAAAAATTCCCCCAAACTCGCACATACACCCACACCTCACTTAGCATATTTGTTTTATAAAAGCCACGACAAAGAGCAGCAGTTCCCCAGTCACAGTGATCTCACACATACATCACTTTGTTTTGCTCTCAGCCAGCAGTGTTCAGGCAAAATGATTCAATTTAAAAGATTTCAGATCAAATCTCTGAGCTCTGAAGATGGCTGCTCAAGGCAGTGTGTGTAAAGTAGCTTGAAAATGTGGGTCCAGGCGCACAGGTTTCTTACTGCACTAAAATCAGAAAAAGAAATGTAGCTCTCCTTTTGACCTCCCTCCCCTAAGAATGCTCAGAAAAATCAGAAGAATTTTCCTCTAAAGGAAACAACAACCACCACTGCCAAAATATCTTCACCTTTGAACTCTCGGAAATCTGCAGATTGTTCATATCAGGCAGTGAAGTGTCAAAGGCGGCCATTCTGGCGGTAAAGGGATGAGGGCCGGCGGGCGCCGTGTCGCAGGCTGTGCTGAGCAGTTCCATGGGACTGGCCTCCTCGGAAGGGGAGAGGGTCATGATCTGTTTAAGAAGCAGGGGAAATAAAACAATATGAAGTTCCCATTCTTTACAACTCCAGTTCTTTTCATAAGCATTCAAACCACTGTCCTCTAGTTGTTGGATGGTTAAGTATTAATTTTCTAGTTTCCATATGTTATCATTATTGGACATTGAACACAGCAGCTGGCAACCCAGTATTCATCTGGTGTCATGGCACAGCCTTCCAAAACATTAGTACTTTGTTGGTTGTAACCACAATAAAATCTCTGCCCTACTTCCTAAAACTTAGCTATCTGAGGGAATTTTTAAAAGATTCCAGCATCATACAAGTGAGAGCATTTGGAAAAAAATCTTGGTCCCTACAGATTAGATGATCAGGGTGTATATATAACATTTATCCCAGCAACTATATCCATCTGCCATCTACAGAAAAGAGGCCACCAGAAAAGAGAAATCAGATACCACCTGAGTTGAGATTTTAGGTCCGACAGCAGGAGTAAGTTCTTTACTTGGAACTAGAAATAAAACTCCTGTATTAAACACCAAAAAAAAAAAAAAGTCTCAGTTGCTACAGTGGGAGAGTTCCTACTTACTAGGTCAGAGTGCTCCAGGATCTGGCTGGCTGTGAGGTCCTCCTCCTCGGATGATTCATCGGAATCCTCGTGGTTCATCTTGTTTAGGCTGGGAGGGCGTCCTGAGAGCTGGCGCTCCTCCAGGACCTGCATGTCACACTTGTCCAGGCTGTCCAGCGAGCGCCTGCGCACTCCCCAGTTGAAATTGTCCATACTCTCACCCTGAAATCACACCGTCGCTGGGTTTTATGCCCAAACCCTCCCGCAGTCACACACACCTTCACACCCTTCATTAGTCACAGCCTGGAAACGAAGATGTGGTCACTGTCAACTTCCAAGCCCTCGTGAGCTCAGATATAAAAACTTTAGTGTACCTGATGTGCAAAGTAATAAAAGCTGACTTTTTATGTAAATATATGTTAAGGCATAGAACTGATTATAGCCTTTCCTGGGCATGTTGGATATTTATTTTTTTAATTGCGTTTAGCAACCATAGAAATGATATGTTTTGAAAAATCTGTAAGAAAGAGATGATTAATATTAAAAAAAAAAGGTATGGGCTCCCTTCCCCCCACTCGCCCCTGTTCAGCGCACTTTTCTGAAGGAGAAACAAGTAGGAGCTGGGCTCACAGCACATTCCAGAGCCCTTTGGTATTAAATAGAGGAGCATGAGGCACACATTGCAGCCTGTTCTGCCACAGCAGTTTTTGCAGATAAAATGCAGAGTGTTAAAGCCTGTAAGGGAGCCGGTCAGATTTGATGAATCATGCACTATGCAGAGGCCAGAGCAGCAACCGCTTAACTTTAGCTTTAGGCTCATCTTTAAATAACTGTCCCACCATGGAAAACAATTTCTCGCCTCAGTACGAAGCATGACTGTTGACTTGTACAGTCTGCTTTTCTGTGAAGAAACCAAGGAGGCCAGAGGTGTATAAGGGAGCTTTAGCTGCATCTTAAATGTTCTCTATAAACTGTGAGATGCTAACAATTTGACTAACAATTGAATAACAATTTTTCTTCTAGAAATGAATTTGGGTTTTCTTTTTCTGTTAAGGTAGGAATAAAGGAAAAGAGGAATAACTGGCCTACTGAGAAGCAGTTTAATCTAAACAAAAAGGTAATGAAATAAAATTTAACACCGAATCTTCTCATTTTTTGGAGACTTTAAACACTTCCTAATAGTTCACTCTGATGAGAGGTAGTGAACAGCATAATAAGAAATGCAAATTACTGTTAATCCTAGTACTGTGTTTATTCATTTCTCTCTGGTTTACAAGTCTATTCTTTTTTTTTTTTTGAGACAGGGTCTTGCTTTGTAGTTCAGGCTGGCCCTGAGCTCACTATGTAGTCCAGGCAAGCCTGGAACTCAGCAATCCTCCTGCCTCTGCTTCCCGAGTGCTGGGATTACAGGAGTGAGCCACCACACCCAGCACTGTGGTATGTGGTATTGATTGCTGGTGGGCAGCAGTCACCATGCCCAGCATTGTATGTGGTTACCAGGATCGAACTCAGGGCCTTGTGCTTGCAAGGCAGGTGCTGGAACCACTGAGCTAAATCTCCGGCCCTACAAGTCTGTTCTTTCTGACTCCTTGTGATACATTTTCCATTCTCACAGACCTCTTACAGTAGATGCTTAATGTCATTCTAAATACAATACAGAAATTATAGAGAGGGGTTGGGTATGGTGGTGCATGCCTATAATCTCAGCACTTGGGAGGCTGAGGCAGGAGGATTACCATGGTTTTGAGACCAGGCCGGGCAATACAGTGAGTTCAAGCCTAGCCTGAACTACACACGAGACCCTCATCTCAAAATAAAGAAAAAAAATGAAAAAATATATAGTGATTGTCCTAAGGTCATTTGATTATATATATTTAGCTTAGATATATCTGTATCTGCTGTTTTACCTGTACCTGCACAAGTTGTATATCCCTAGCCTGAAATCCGAATGCTCCAAACTCATCATGATGCCTCAAAGTGGAAAATTCCACACCTGACATGTGATAAGTTATAATCAAAACTCGACCACTAAAAACATAATATAAAATTACATTTAGGCTATGTGTATAAAATGTACATACAACATAAATGAATTTTGTTTAGACTTGGGTCTCATCCCCAAGAGATCTCACTGTGTACATGTAAATATTCCAAAGTTTGAAGAAAATACGAAATCAGAATTCAAACTCTAATCCCAAGCACTGTAGATAAAGGGTTATTTAACTTGTATTTGATTTGTGTCTTCAGTGATAAATTATAATAAAATAAAATTTTTAGGCTGATAGAAAAGGCTAACTCATGTATTGGAATTTTAAAATAATGGTTGCAATGAAGAATATTTGTAAGAGCAAGAGATTTTGAAAGAAAAGTAAAATGCAATGTATGAAGAGAAAATGATGAAAAATGACACTATATACAAAGAAGAATATGAAGATTACGGGAATATACAACTCATAAAACTGATTTTCTTGTACCAAATGAATGGATGAGTTAAACTCTTACTTACTTACTTATTTGCAGTGTTGGGACCAAACCCAAGGCCTACATGTGCAGGTCAACAGCTCTACGGCTGAGCTATGGCCCACACCCTGAGTGAATGATACGAAGCAGCAGTGCTGGAGGTCCCCACACTTATCCTAAGACAGAGCCATGAGCCTGCAGAACAACACAGACATCTAGACTATGAAATGCTACGCTGGGCAAGGACAGTGCTGCCGTAGATTTGCTGGCAGGTAAAGCCATCAGACATGAAATCAGGGAGCAGGGAGCTGTCCTTTCATAAATAAGATCTGTTTCACTAGAGGATGTGACAGCGCCATTACAACATAGGTGTTGAAATTGCTTTTCTGGTGGTAGCTGGGGGACTGAGGCAGCGCTGTAGTCTAGTACCAGTAAAGGTTTGTGGAGATGGAGGGTGGAGGTGTAGCTCAGAAACAGAGCATGCACTTAGAATGTCTGAGGCCCTGGGTTTAATCTTCTTCCGGGTGGGGGAGCTATGGTGACCAGAACTGAATCCATCTTTCACATAGGGGTACCTCAAATGGAGCTTACACTCCATACTGCTTCTCCCTCAAATGTAAGATTTGCATTTTATGATACCTACAAAGTTAAAAGTCCAAACAGTCTATTAGTGGTGCCAGGCTATACATGCAAAAATATAGAAGATGGATAACTGCTCTGGTTGGACAATTTTCACATATAGGTGTCAACATATAGGTTTCACGTATATGTTAACAGACTTACCCCTCAGAATGTATACTGGAATAGAAAAGGATTAATAGTATTCTAGACATATTGTAAGTACTACTCGTTGAAATAATTTTTCACATCAGAGCATGATGTAAAATGTCCCTACTCATCAAACAATGACTGGTGAAGGGACTGGGTGTGCTACAGTCCAGTATTTTCCCTGGATGAGCTACTTAGAGTGAGTCTGACTTGACAGAGGCATGGAGTGATCTGAGGTCAGTTTTCCCGGGATGATCCTGGTTTATGCCAGTTGTGTGGATGTACTGTATTACTGGCATCCTCTTTCAGTTCCAGGGTCCAGGGATGGGTGAAGATGGATGTAGTCACATAAAGAGGTAGCTTCTAATTCTTGGGGAAACAAGATTTTACTGGAAGTGCACATGATGTATCATCAGCTGCAAAATGATTTCACTTTCTTTTTGGTGGTGGGAATCGAACCCAGGGCCTTGTGTACATTCTCTACTCCTAAACTATACTCCTAGCATGATTCCCTTTTTTAATAGGAAAATAATAGAAACCCATCCAGCTGTGTACTTGCCTAGCAAGAAATTATAGGATATCCACTGATCAAACTGGATGACTCATTTTCTCTTAAGATGTAATATATATTTTCCATACTAGAATGTTGTTTTTAAAAAAATCATATATCTTAGAAAACATTTCCATACTAATAAGGAACCAGGAAAAATAGCTCTCTTGTAACACATACCTAAATAGATATATACACACAAATAAGCATACATTTGCTGGAAGGGAGGAAAAAGCAATTATGTTGTTATAAATCTGCAATGATGCAAAACAGCTACTAGCATTTCTGAATTAAAAATAGCAATATCTTACCTGAAGTTCCTGGGTAGCAGATTGGATAGAAAAACAAATAAAAGGTCTATTTAAAATGATTAAAGATACTCAAGTGCATTTGTCTTAGTTTCAACATAGCAGTGACTAATAATGCTAACATTATAAAGAATATATACTTCAGTAGACACAACTAGGTTTTTTGTTTTTTGGGTTTTTTTTTTTTGAGCCAGGGTTTCAGTTTGTAGTTCAGGATGGCCCTGAGCTCACTATGTAGCCCAAGCTGGCCTTGAACTCACAGCAATCTACCTGCCTCTGCCTCCTGAGTGCTGGGATTACAGGCCTGAGCCACCACTCCTGACACTGTGATATGTGGTCCCGGGGATTGAACTCGGGACCTTGTGCTTGCCAGGCACACGCCTGAACCATTGAGCTAATCCCCAGACCAGTAGACACAACTTTTTAAAAAGTTAAATATGTACTGACCCCAAAGGAAGAGTCAGTATTAAACAGCAGGTGTTTCACACCTCTTAGTGATAGGTGGTACAGCAGGAGTAAGAGACTGTAAGTATAATTTCTGAACTAGCTGTCTACTTCCATGACAATGTCAGTCTCTTTGTTTGGAATGACTAAGTAATTACTTGTGAGAAAATTGTTAAATGCCATGGGAAAATAAATAAGGGTCGTTAGAAAAAAAAAAGTGCCACTGGATCTTATTCACTAAGCTAAAAGTGTTTGTGATCATAATGTGTTTACTGCGGATGTACAGTTAATAGCAAAGATACAATCTTTTAAAAGTCTAAACAGGCCAAGGACACTTCTTTACAGGTATTATCAACAATTCCTGAAATGCATCAGAAGAAACAGACATAGAAGCGGCTTGACATTTTTGACAACTGGAGCTTTTCTTCCCTAACTGTGCAGGCCAGGCTGGCGCGTGCCACTGCACCTGGCTTGACAAGTGTGTTTTCGTCAAGTCACTAACTATGCTTACCTTTCTCTGAGGAGGGTATGCTAAAGTGATCTACTGATGTTGGCCAGTTCAAGGGGACTGACAGCGAGAGTACTGAGTGCCTGACACTATGGCAGAAACTTTACTCCTCTTGACAACTGTACAGGTAGGCATTATGATGCCTATTGAACAAACCGATGGGCAGCAGAAAACAAGAGGCCCTGCACTCCGGTTGAGGCCTCACGGCTAGGTCACTGGCAGAGCTGAGAGTCACACTTGGAATTGATAGGTTCAAATCCAAACATTAGAATCTTGGCTTTTTTAGATTTTAGATATACATAATGATAATACTCATCATAGGAAATCTGGTCCTATAAAGGACATATCTTGCCTTCCCCCTACCCTCCCTTTCGACCCCTCTTCCCTCTTTATATAATGAACCTTTGTTTTCCTTTTGTCCTCTTTTCTTTTTGTCCCTTTATGCCATTCCTCCTCCCCTCTTTATTGTAATTTTATTCAGAAGTAACAAAGCACTCTTAAATAGCTTATTTTTGAAAGGAGGTCTCACTATGTGGCCCGGGTTGGTCTCTGAATTCCCAGGCTCAGCTCATCTGTCTGTCTCAGTTTCCAAGCAGCTGGGACCAGAGACACATGCCACAGCACCCAACTTTTACATGACTTCTTTTATCTGGATAAAGTGTACTCTCCTACTCCCTTCAATTTCTTATAAAACTGTAATCACAAAAGATGAAATTCTCTGATATTTTGGTTGTTGGCTAGGATTAAAGAGCAATGACTTAAAAGGAAGGCACAGCATTCATTATTTATAATGAGGGACATAAGCATCATAGTTAAGAGGTACAGATCTCCAATTTTTTCTTCTCCATTTTAAAGATAGTCTTACTTTTGTGGTGTTGGAGACACAACGCAGGGCCTCCGTGGATGCTACCGCTGGGTCGCATCCTTAGCTCCTTTTTATTTTAAGAGGAATGGAATTTGTTGTTCTGAAATTGTTCTTCTTTACGTCATTCCTCCCAGGTCACTCCACATAATGCTTTCCTCTGGCTGAGGAAGACGATACCTCTCTTGTTTTGTCAGTTTTTCCCTTGCTAGTTTACACCCGGAACACAGAGGGTGCCCACACTTGAACTGTAGCCCAAGAGGAAACATTAGGTCATCTTCTAGCTCGGGGAGCTCATCTTTGACATTAGCTGAGCCCTCAGCACTGGTTCAGAGATATGTAGAAAATAATCAAAACAATTATATTTTGCTTTTTCTGTCACTAATTATGGTTAGTAGAAATACCTGCAATACTTTAAGTCATTCTAGAACAATTTAAGGTGAAAAGTAAGCTGGTCTTTTTTTTCGGCAGTGGTCAGTGCTTTTAACCCTTTGGCATCCGTAAGACATAAATGGAACAAGCAGTCAGTAATCAGGTTCTTTCCTGATTTTCATTTTCTCACAAGGGTGCGCTGAAGTTAGCAGGTGCCTGCCTGCCATATAACAGAATATATTTTGAATTTGAGCCTTATTTTAACTGTAATCTCGGCAGAATATTTGGGGAAACATGCTTAGTTAATAGTGCACTGACTGGTTCTGAGCAACACCACAAAGCAGCCTTGGTACCAGGCATCTTTACATAAACCAGTCTCATCTGACATTAACAACTGTCTCTCAGCTGGAACCTGCCCCTTAGCTACAAAAATGAGGGTGACTGATGGGGTGGGGGAGGGGGGTCTTCCTTCCAACCCTGTTTTCAAGAACAAAATTCATTGCAGAAAGCATTGTATTACCACAATTATCATTTAAAATAAAAGACTCTATATTTGCCTGTTGAGACTTGAATTCAGCTGGTCCAGGTGGCTAGACGGCTGGTGACCATCCCAGGCAGAGCAAAGAGTGCTATCTCTCATGTGCTTATATTTCAAGTCCTAATGATTTCATCAAACACAGCACAAAAAACCCAGAGCCCCGAGGCTCTGATCTCATGTTGTAGCAGGCAAGCTTTGAAGTAACTGAATTAGAACAACTTTACATTTAAAGTAATTAAATGCTTAGCATAGTTTGCCCAGGTGCCACTGAACATGCTCAGAACTGCATGTTTTTGTGCTTTTTCAGTTCCTCTCTGAACCACACACACACACACACACACACACACACACACACACACACACACACCACCGTCTTTGTGTGGTCAGTACAACTCAGGTCCTCGCCACTTAGAAAGAACTTGGCAACTTTCACCCTGGGCTCAGACAGGAAGGGCGTGGTAACTGTTACCAAAGTGAAGTGGCTGGAGTTTCAATAAACTGATTCAAAATACAGTTTATAGCTTTGTAACGAAAGACCTCCTTACAAAAACTCACTATGTAACAGGCAGAAAGACTCTGTTTTGTTAGTCCAGGACAAAGTTAAGACAGTTATTTTTGGAGAATATACTGTACCTCTCCATCCTCCAGCTCCACGTCGAGGAAATCGAAGTCCCTGAAGACCCGGAACTGCTGCTCGCTGTTCGTGTCGTCCATGTTCTCCTGCTCCCGGGCGCCGTCCTCGGAAGACACCAAGCTTGTCTGATGCTCCAGCAGATCCAGGTCCCCACACGAGGAGAAAATCACCTACGAACCCAGACAGTCCTCTCCTGAGAAACCGGTCTCTCTTCGGTTGTTTGTGTTACAAGAGATGGTAATTGGCTCCTCATAGCACTGTATTTCCAGTACACACCTAATTCCTTCAGCGGGTATTTTTAGAATGTTCTTTTATTATTTATGTTGGACAGGTGCCTTCAGATTAAACTCGTCTCAGAGACATAAGTTTGTGCACTGGGAAAATGTTCAAGAGTTAAATCACTGTTTCTTGCTGGTTGAACGTGGAAACACTACCTGGGTGTGTGTGAGAGAGAAACAACTGAGTACGTGTTCACAGGCAGACTGGTAGTTAAGAAAATTTTCCACTCTTTCTCAGCTGATCGGGATTAGAAACTGCACACATTCATACACTGACTGCAATTGCACAAGAGTAGCCAAACACCAAGACCATAATTTACGTGCACTTAAATCTCTCCCTTGCTGCTTTAAACAAATCAAAGCATTTCTTCTGTTAAAATCTTTACTGTGTTAATGCTTTAAAATTAACTTCTCAGTTAGGTTTTCAGTGAGTGATTTTAATAGAAATTTATAGAAACAGTCTACAAATGAACCTAAATTTTTTGCTAGCCTGCTTCTGGTGAACGTAGACTGACAGTAAGTGAAATTAACATTTTTTTTTTTTTTTGAGAGAAGGTCTCACTTTGTAATTCAGGCTGGCTCCGAACTCTCTATGTAGCCCAGGCAAACCTCAAACTCATGGTGATCTTCCTGTCTCTGCCTCCTGAGTGCCAGGATTACAGGCATTGGCCACCACACCTGGCTCAGTGATCATTACCATGTTTTAGTCTTGACAAGCAGGCAGATCACTTATAAGGATTGAAATGCAACACCATGTCTCCAAAGTAAGAAGAGTGAGTAGACTTCAAATGTAGGGTTTTTCTCTTCTGTTTAAGAATAGTCATATGATGTGCACTATAAAGGCTGATCATCCCTGAACTGAAAATCTGAAATCTAAAATGTTCTCAAATCTGACATTTTTGTAGCGCTGACATGCTAAATATTTTACTCTTTTGGAGTCTGGATTTTGGATTGTGGATATTCAACTGGTAAAATCTGTGCAAATATTAAAAAAAAATCCCCAAACCCCAAAGTCTAAAAGACTTCTGGTTCCAAGCATCTCAGTAAAGGGCTCTGCAAACTTCCCTGTCATGTGGTAAATGATGGGTAGTTTTGTGAGGGATCACACACAGTTGTGGACACATTTTTACACCAAGGGTAAGTCCAGTGGTCAGTCAGAGACAACACAGGAGAATTCTGATTTCCTCAGTGGAAAGCTCCTTGTCCTAGTTTATGCTGCATGTCTTATCTGTGAAATGCTCTAGGTAGATGGTTCTGGCTGAGCAGACCTCAGTCCTGGGACAGACAGTATGAGCCGAGAAAGTGCCAACCGTGATTACAGGGAGAAATCACTCTCATGGTGTGCTGCACTGCAGGGTAAGACATTCTTACTTCTCTCTGCTGTGGGCTATGCAGCTCTAAGTGATATCACAGGTGCAGCAACAAACCACTGACGGGTCACATCAAAGGCCACTTGCATGGAGATCAAGTTTAGCTGATGAGTAACTGGAGTGCTTAACCTTTGAGCCTCTATCATTTTGCCCGCTCATAAACTATTAAGTTTGGGATTTTACGGATAGCTCCAAGGAGAAATTAGTATGCTAATTCTACTTTATTTGATAAGTTAACTTGTTATTCATGTTTTGTAAGCAATAAGGATGCTGTAATATAAATGAAATAAAAATACTTGGTGAAACCAGACCCTGACATTTTCAGCTTTTGTTGCAATATGCTCATATCCATGTCAAATTGTCTGCATTTTATAAAAGTGTTGGAAGCTTTATTATAAATAACACTTTAATCATTTGTCCCATCAAAAGCCTAATGACATTTTTTTTTGCTCTGACAGTGAAAATTTATATAAGAAAAAACATGCCACTTAAAAATATTGATAATTTGTTTTGCTTGAGACAAGGTCTCACTACACAGTCTAGGTCAGCCTTGAACTCACTATGAAGCTCAGGCTAGCCTTGAATTCACAGTGATGCTTTTGACTTAGCCTTCTGAATGCTAAGGTTACAGGCATGTGACACCACACCTGGCTTTGTAATCATTTAGTATTTTTTAAGCACTGTGATATGAACAGAGTCTCTTCACCCAATTTTTTGTTAAAATATGATTATTTTTATTTTTGTGGCATATGAGTAAAATAGTGAACCAGAATATGTATATGGAATAGACATACATTAATAGGATTAGTGTCTCTGTCATGCATGGGGGTGCAGGTATGAGGAAATTTTGAGATATATGTATATATATGTGTATAAAAAATATAAAAAATTTTAACAAATAAAAACAGTCTAGGGTAAAGAGCCAACTGGGGCAAAGACCTAACAAAATCATTCCTGGCTTTTAAACTAAGTAAAATTAAAAACCATAGTGTAGGGGAAGAACTGTCCACAGGTTTGGTGTAGGTAGTATGCGTCATGCATGTCATTCACTGTAGGATCTTTGCCCTAACAAAATCATTCCTGGCTTTTAAACTAAGTAAAATTAAAAGCCATAGTGTAGGGGAAGAACTGTCCACAAGTTTGGGGTAGGTAGTATGCGTCATGCATGTCATTCACTGTAGGATCTTCAAAACTGTATGAACAAGAGCAAAACACCAGATCCAAAGCAGACAGATGTAGCAGCATGGTAATTGTGACACAGGATGGTACTTACGGATGGGTTTTTGCTCAATCCTACTTCTTGGCCACACAGAGAAAGGACATGTACCAACTTCTCTTTCGTCCTCTTCTGGAAAAGAAACACAAAATCGGTTTTTGTTATGGGGTCCTCAGAGCAAATCTGCTCTCATACCAAAGTCCTTTGCCACAGAGGGCAAGTGACTGTGCTTGAAATGTGGCTGGGGTGTACCACACAAGACTTGCTGTGAAAGAACAGCTTAAAACACCTCATGGTTAAAATGTTGAAAACACATTGAAATAGGTAAATCGTTAAATAAAATGTTGTTAAAACTGATTTACCTGTTTCTTTTTACTCTTTTTTTTTTAAAAGGTGGCTACTAGAAAATTTGCAATGAGGTTTATGTTTCTACCAGTAGTGTTTACCTAAGTTATTCCAAGAGGTGCCATGAGTGTGTGAAAATCAATCCCTAGGTGAGTGGTGGCGAACCTCTGGTATACATGCCATGGTGGGCATGAAGAGCCCTTTCTCTTGGCACACAAACTAAGTTGCCCCCGCAGCCAAGCACTGGATAACAGTTGTTTATTCCCTAAACTAAAACCTCTAAAACTGTTCTTAAATTAAAGCTCTGGTTTAACTGCAGTGTGGGGTTTGGGCTGCAGGTCGGGCCCTTCGGTTCTAACAGGTTTGCCAGCACTGCCTCGATTCTTCAGTGGAACTCCGTCACTCCCTTTGATAATCTTTTATTGACTGCTCCAACTTTTAGTTTTAACAAGGTTTTTCTTATACCCCAATTGCATCTATTATAGTACAGATCTGTTTTCAGTGAGAAAATTACTTTCTGCAAGATGAAGTCATATTAAATCTTTTAAAATTGATTCTTTCTGAAGTTAAATGGATTCTTTTTGATTTTCTTCACAAACCTTATTTTCCAGCCCTTTAACCTGGGGGAATCTTCTCTAAACCATCACATTTTCCATGAGATTACTAGGTCTCAGGATGACCGGTAGTTGAAAAGATATGTAGTTGGAATCTAAAAAATGTTGATGCACTTCAGAACTGCTCTTAAAACCATCTTCCCAGTCTCTTTAAAACAACCTGTCCCCCTCAGTCTGATTTAGGGTTGTTACAGAGAAACTGCAGGGAGGTCAATACCACTTTCTTAGATGTTCATTCTTAGTGGAACCTGGTTCCCTGCAAACTTCTTTTCTAGTTATAGAAGGGACACTCAAAGACCTTGATGTAGAGAAAATGACTCTAGATTTGCTTAGCTCTTTTCCTAAGCCGTATGGATAATTTTAAAGTTCTGAGAAGAAATCTCTGTAGAGCAACATAGAACAGGGCTGTACATTTTCTTCTCTTTTCCAACAATGTTCACCAAAACTCAAATGAACCCTCACTGAAAACCTGTCATACTCCAGCAGATTCTAGGATATATTTTACTCCCCAAACTTTTAAGAAAGGTAAATTCTGCTGGTGTGCAAGCGAAGTATTTTTCCTGACCTGCATACACCCTGTGTATCTCTATTTCTTTCTATAGCCATGGACGCTAGAAGGCCTCTGTTTTGAAATTATTAGACCTGAACACTGTGGGCACCCAGAGCTCCAGTGTTCGCTGCTGACTGGGAAGAGATTGCTGAGAATGGAGTCAACAGAGAAGAAAAAGAGGTGGAGATTTTGGGAAGGTGGAGACAAAGGAGAGTAAGAATCTGGGTCCCAACTGCAATGTGCTAGGATCCTGCTCCGCATAAAGCTAAGATGGATGGTGGTATAGTTCTGATCTTGAAAGTCCCCCAAGGCTTGTGTTACAAGCTTGGCGACTAGCCGTGGCGCTACAGGGAGGGGTGGAACCTTTAAGAGGTGGGGCCCAGTAGGAGGAAGTTTGGTCGTTTGCAAAGGCTCTTGGTGTCCTGGCTCCTCTGTCCGTCTGTCCCCCGTTCCTATCCTCCATGAGGTGAACAAGCCTCTTTTATTGTGTATTCCTACCATTAATGTACTGTTACCTCAGGCCCAAAACAACATGGCCAAGTGACCATTGACTGATACTTCTGAAACTAGGAGCCAAAGTAAACCTTTCCTTCTTATCAGTTGATTCTTGCAAGTATTTGTCAGTGATAAAAAGCTGATTCACACATATGACTTAGGTTCCTTTTCCATTTATGGTCGGTTTTCAGTGGGTTTCTGTTACATGTCACAAAAACACTCCTGCACATGGGCTTTACTTGACTGCTGGCCCACTGGCATCAATAATGTGATGTAGCCACCCATAGACTAACACATATAGTCCTAGTCTATAATGACCAATCTATAGAGAAATTTGGCAGCATGGCTCATCCTGCTTTTGGAAACCATGACTAAAGTTTATGCTCTTAGGAGAATAGACAGAATGGCATTTGAAAGTGTAACCCTATTAATCCTTTGGTTATCTGAGCCCCATAGAAGAGCTTGGGAGAACTAAAGATGTGTTGCACGGAAAAATGAGGATCATTTGGGTGAGTGGCAGAGGGACAGGGTCTCTTTAAATGTTTGAAGGGCTGCCATGTGAATGAGAGGTCAGATTTTGTTTCCTAACCTGTAAGAGAACAAGAACCAGAGGTAGAAGCAACACAGCATCTAACTTCTGGTCAACATAAAGTGCCATTTATAGGTAAAATGAGTGTCATTAAGGAGCCCCTCACCGGGAGGAGTGAGGCCTAGTGGGAGCTGCGGTGGTAAATGGAACAATCAGGTATCACATGGATTTGGGATAAGAAGGTCCCCTAAACACCTTTCAAATGCTGCAACTCTGGGATTGAATACCTGAGAATACTGGGGTCTTTTCCAGCTCACAGGAACAAGAACATTAGAGTTGGAGCCTGATGAAGTGGAAGATACGCTCCGGGTGACAGCCATGGCCCTGGGTTTCCCATCACGGCCAGCAGAATTCTGTAGTTCATCATATCGTCTCCCGATGATTGGGGTCTTGAGAAAATGGAAGAGTATACATTCTTCTGACTCATTAATTCGTTTTGTAGAATATACAACCATTCTACTCAGAAACAATCAAGAACTGCTTATGTATTAGAAGTCAGATGTAATGGGGCTTAGGGGTAAATAATGAAGAAAGAAAAAAATTGATGGTTAAAATAAAAGGAAACAATGCTTGTGTACATAGTGGGTGGGAGAGAGGTAGGGTGGGTAGGGGAGGGGGAAAAATGAGAATTAAATTGTGTCATATACTGGTACAAATTCTCAATGTGGAGTGTAATTGTGCTATGTGTATATATAATGAACCAAAAAATAAAGTCAGATCAGAAAAGCTTGGTGTTACACATAGGCTTGTACAAATATATACGAATGTACAAATATATATTCTGAATCATCTTCATCTTCAACATTCTCCCACCCTCTTTAGCAGCAGGCAACAAATATAATCACTTGAAATTCAATATGCTTTAGAAACCACTAGCAAATAAAGTTTTTGTGTTTAAGATGAAATTTCTTGGCTCCCTCTGAGTAAAGGCTGCTCCTGTGTGGGCAGGCCTCTGGCCCATCTTTTCCATAATGCTCAGGTCCTGAGCTCTCGTGTGACCAGTGCGGGAGGACCCTGCAGAAACTCCATCTACTTTTCTGCCCATACTGAGTAAGTGCTGCTCCTGCATGGGCACTCTTCTGACATGGGTCTGGTCCACCTTTCCCACAGTGCTCCAGCCCTAGGCTCCCACATGACTAGTGTGGAAGGGGGAGCCTGTGGACTCCATCTTCTTGTCTGCCCACACTGATGTGTGGCCCTTGACTTCGAATGGAACTGGCATGGAGGGAGAACTCCCTAGAGACTCCATTTACTTCTCTGTGCACAATGAATAAGTGAGGCAGCAGTGCTGAGACTTAGGCAGAGGCCTTTGGAGCATGACTGCCCTGTCTGCCACAATGAAGAAACATCCACTGGAGGACTGAAGAAATTCTCTTGACTGCAACCACTGGTGAGTTTGTGGAGTTAGTCCCACCTACAGGATCTTGTGCTTTTTTATTTTTGAGATAGGGTCTCACTTTGTAGTTCAGGCTGGCCCAGAGATGACTATGTAGCCTGGGCAAGCCTCAAACTCAGCAATCATCTTGCCCTTGCCTCCCAAGTGCTGGGATTATGGGCATGAGCCACCATGCCCAACACTGTGGTAGGTGGTACTGATTGCTGGTGGGCGTGAGTTACTCCACCCAGTATTGTTGTATGTGGTTACCAAAATTGAACCAGGGACCTGAAGCTTGCTAGGCAGGTGCCAGAACCACTGAGCTAAATCTCTGGCCCTAGGTGTAGATTATTTTATATCATGACTATTAGGAGTCCTGTATGCCACACTTATCTGTATGTCCAAATCTTTTATTTTTCCTGTGAAGTTTTCGGTCATTATATATCTGAACAAACTTTTTATGTTTTTCACGTTGTCTCCTGCTTCCTCAGTGACTCCAATCAGTCTTATGTTATTCTTCTTTGAGTCATCTAGGAGCTGTTGAATTGATTTCTCATGGTGCTTTGCCATTTCCTATAAATTATTCCTTTCCTTTGGGCTAATGTAGTACATACCAGTTAAAGCTGTTAATGTCAATGGATTCAATGTGCCAATTAAAAGACAGAATTAAGAAGCAAAATCC
The DNA here is from genome assembly GCA_004025085.1 of Thryonomys swinderianus. Taxonomy (NCBI): domain Eukaryota; kingdom Metazoa; phylum Chordata; class Mammalia; order Rodentia; family Thryonomyidae; genus Thryonomys; species Thryonomys swinderianus. Next base: position 53,239 of record PVIC010003330.1, read on the forward strand.
AACAATATGCTGTAGACAAGAAACATATCTAATTTGAATAAATGGACCTAAGAGATGTCTACAGAGTGTTTCACCCACAAAGTCAGAATATACATTCTTCTCAGCTGCTCACAGGTCATTCTCCAAAGCAGAACACGTGGTAGTTCATAGAACATGTTTAAATAAATGCGAAGGAATTGAAGTTATCCCCTGTGTACTGTCAGACCACAGTACCATGAAATTGGAGATCAATAGCAAAAGAAATTCCAAGAACATCACACACATGTGAAAACTGGACAACACCATTGGCAACCAATGGGTCACAGAAGAAATTAAAGAAGATATTAAACAGTTTCTACAATTAAATGATAATGCCAATATGACATACAGGTATCTATGGGACACAATGAAAGCAGTTCTACAAGGCCATGAATGACCATACTAGGAAAACAGAGTAAGCTCAAACAACCTAATACTAAACCTCACACTACTAGAAAAAGAGGAGCAAGTTAAATGCAAAGCTTGTACAAGGGAGGAAATTATAAAGACTAGAGCAGAAACTATTGCAACAGAAACTAAGAGTGATACAAAAAACCCAACAAATCAAACAGTAGGTTATTTTAAAGAGTAAGTAAAAGTGACAAACCCTTAGCCTTTATCAAACAAAGGAAAGAAAACGCTCAAATCCATTTAGTCAGAAATGAAAAGGGGCTATCACTAGCAGAAATTGAAAGCATAATAAACACCTACTTTGGGAACCTGTACTCAATAAGATGTAAAACACAGAAGAAATTGATAGATTCTTAGACACATATGAAGTTCCAAAGTTAAACGAAGAAGATATAAAAATGCTAAATATTCCAATATCAATATGTAAAATTGAAATTATAATTAAAAATGTATTGACAGGGCCGGAGGGTTAGCTCAGTGGTTCTGGTGCCTGCCTCGCAAGCGCAAGGTCCTGAGTTCGATCCCCGGTAACCACATATAATGCTGGGCGTGGAGACACGCCCACCAGCAATCAACACCGCATACCACAATGCCGGACGTGGTGGCTCACGCCTGTCATCCCAGCACTTGGGAGGCAGAGACAGGAGGATTGCTGAGTTCACGGCGGCTTGCCTGGGCACCATAGTGAGCTCAGGGCCAGCCTGAACTACAAAGCGAGACCCTGTCTCAAAAAAGCAAAAAAAAAAAAAAAAAAGTATTGACAAAGAAAAGTTTGGGTCTTCATGGCTTTACTCCAAAACTTTTACAGAAGAGCTACTGCCAGTATTTCTCAAACTCCAATGAAATTGAAAGGAAAGCAATACTCCCAAATTCATTTTTGGAAGCAACATTACATTGATTCCAAAGGCAAAGAAAGACCCAACCAAAAAAAAGGGAACTACCAACCAATCTCCCTAATGAACACAGATGCAGAAATCCTCAGTAAGATACTGGCTAACAATACAGAGGGTCATCAAGAATATCATATATCCTGACTAACTTGCTTCATCTCAGGGATGGAAGGATGGTTCAACATACATAAACTGATAAACGTAAAACACTATGTTAACAAACTCAAGGACAAACACCATACGGTTATTTCAATAGATGCAAAAAATTGTCCAACAACATCCAGATCATTCATGATCAAAACCCTACAAAAATTGGAATAGGGCCGGAGATTTAGCTCAGTGGTTCCCATGCCTGCCTCACAAGCACAAGGTCCTGAGTCCAATCCCCAGTAACCACATACAATGCTGGGCATGGTGACTCACACCCACCAGCAATCAGTACCACACACCACAATGCTGGGCGTGGTGGCTCACGCCTGTAATCCCAGCACTCAGGAGGCAGAGGCAGGAGGATTGCTGAGTTCGAGGCTTGCCTGGGCTACATAGTGAGCTCAGGGCCAGCCTGAACTACAAAGTGAGACCCTGTCTCAAAAAAAAGGAATAGATGGTCTTTATCTCAAACAGATAAAATCAATCTACTTATGACAGACCAACATATTAAATGGCCAAGATGGAAACTTTTCATGCTAAGATCAGGAGCAAGACAAAGATGTCCACCATTACCACTCATGTTCAATAAAGTACTAGAAACAGCCACAGCAATTAGACAAGAGAAAGAAAAAGTAAAAAGATAGGTAAGGAAGAAGTTAAACTGTCATTATTTGCTGATAACATGAAACTCTACACAGAAGATCCTAAAAACTCAGTGACTGCTAGACATAATCCCAGATGTAGTAGCCTAACTAGATACAAGCTTAACAGTCAAAAATCAGTGGCCTTTGTATACATGAACAATGAACTCACTGAAAGAGAAATCAGGGAATATTTCACAATAGCATCCAAACAAATGAAATATCTAGAAATCACTCTAATGAAGGAGGTGAATGATCTCTACCGTGAAATCTACAGCACTCTGGAAAGAGAGATTAAAGAAGATATCAGATAATGGAAAGACATCCCATTTTCCTGGGCAGGAAGAACCACTTTCATTAAAGTGACCATCCTGCCAAAACTACTCTACAGGTTCAATGCAATCCCCATGGAAATAATAACAGCATTATAACAGGGCTACAGAAAATAACCCAAAGATTCACCTGGAACCAGAGTAAACCTAGAATAGCAAAGGCAATATTAAGACATGGAAAGAGGTATCACAATCCCCAACTTAAAACTGTATTACAAAGCCACTGTGATAAAAACAGCATGATATTTGCAAAGCAACTGGCTCGAGGATTAGTGGAACAGACAGACAGACCAGAATACCCAGAAACAATCCCAGATGATATATTAAGCCACTTCATCTTTGGGAAAGGAGCCAAACACTCTCAATGGAGGAAAGATAGCCTGTTTAACAAATTATGCTGGAAAAACTGTGTTTCTACCTGCCAAAGACAAAAATTAGATCTACCTCTTTGTCCATGCACCAAAGTAAAATTAAAGTGGATTAGAGACCTAGATATTAAAACAGAAACACTAATCCTGCTGCAAAACAGGTTAGATAGAATTTTTGGAAACATTGGCTTAGGGAAAGACTTTATGAACAAAATCTCAGCAGCATGGGAATTAGAACAAGTAATCAATAGCTGAGATCTCATCTTACTGAAAAACTACACAGTAAGAGAACCAGCAATAGAGTGAAAAGACAACCTATAACATGGGAAAGAATTTTTACCAGCTGTTTCTCAGACAAAGGACTACTATCTAGAGTACATAAAGAACTTTGGGCCGGAGGGTTAGCTCAGTGGTTCCGGCGCCTGCCTCGCAAGCACAAGGTCCTGAGTTCGATCCCCGATAACCACATACAATGCTGGGTGTAGAGACTCACACCCACCAACAATCAATACCACATACTGCAGTGCTGGGTGTGGTGGCTCACGCCTGTAATCCCAGCACTCGGGAGGCAGAGACAGGAGGATTGCTGAGTTCGAGGCTTGCCTGGGCTCCACAGTGAGCTCAGGGCCAGCCTGGACTACAAAGCAAGACCCTGTCTCAAAAAAAAAAAAAAAAAAAAAAAAAAAAAAAAAAAAAAAAAAAAAAAAAAAAAAAAAAAGAACTTTAAAAAATCAGCCCCCTGATATTTAAAGACCTAATTCAAAAATGGGGATCTGAAATGAATGGACACTTTTCAGATGAGGTATAAAGGCAACTAAGAAACATATTAAGAAATGCTCTATATCACTGGTCATTTGAGAGATGCAGATGAAAACAAGATTGAGAGTTGATCTCACTTCATGAAGAGTGGCTGCTGTCAAGAAATCAGCCAACAACAAATGATGGCGAGGCTGTGGAAAGAAAGTAACCCTTCTCCCCTGCTGGTGGGAATGTAGACTGGTGCAACCATTGTGGAGGGATTAGAGGTCCCCTTTGACCCTGGTATCCCCCTGCTAGATATACATATAGGAAAGATTTAAAAGAATTATTCCATATCAATATATGTGTGCCCGTGTTTATAGCAGCTCAGTTTGTGATAGCTAAATGTTGGAGACAGTGCAAATGCCCATCAACGGGAGACTGGCTACAGAAGAAGTGATTTTTAAAAAATAAAATGCAGTATTCCTCAGCCATAAAGAATGATAACTTTTAGTCATTTATACGCAAATGGATATACCTTGAGGACATACTCATAAGTGAAATAAATAGGACACAGATGTGTGTATCTTTTCTCTAGTATGAAAAACTGAAGATGTAAATGAATGCCAAAATATATGATAGATACTGTGAAATAGGAAGAAAATGTTAAAAACGAAAAGGGAACTATCAGGTAGGGGAAAGTAAAGAAGGGAAAGAAAAATTTGATGGTTAAAAAAGAAAACAAAGCTCATGTGTATGGGGGTGGGGGTTGCAGGGAGGGCAGGGGAATGGGAAACAATGAGAATCAAGATGTGTTATATACAGGTACAAATTCTCAATGTTGAATGTGATCATAACGTATGTATAAACAGTGCCAATAAAGTCAATTAAAAAAAAGAATTTCTTATAACAAAAGACTAAAATTCCTTCTCCCTCTGTAGAGGTTGCTCTAATCATCTATCTCTGTATACTCTCAATTAGTTTGAATTTTACATCAATTATTTAAAACTTTTCAATTATTCAGATGAATAAGGTCAGGGTCAGGTATGTGGATAACATTTCAGAAATTCAATTTTCTGAGCTCCGTGGTGTGCGGCAGCCAGTGGGCAGCAGCTCCCCGCCTTGAGCCCGAAATACGCATCCCCTACAGACACCAGCTTGTGGGCCTCAGGGGCCAGGAACTTACTGGTAACTCTCACCTCCCAAGGGCCATTGTTTTGAAGTGGATCCAGGAGTTAAGGGAAGCAGCTAACTGACTCTAAGGTTTTTAACTTTTGGAGCAGAATAGACTTATGTCTGAAAGTGAAAACAGCTTTCCCTTTAGCAATATAAAATAATAGTGGGCCTGGATTATATGAAAACCTTACCAGTATTTACATGCATAATAGATATAGATTTAGGTGTCACAATGGGAGGGAAAGAGTTATCCTGAATACTGAAAAGAAAATAAAAGTCAGCAAGTGCATGACAATCTGGGTCACTCCCCTAATACTAAACGGAGGAAAAAAAGCCAGCTGGGACACAACTTAATGGTGTAATGAGCTCCATATAAACATATCTGGTTTAATTCTTAGTGGATTTGTCATTAGCAGTATTTAGAAATACTTATTAATGATCTTGCACCAGACAGTGTAGCACTGTGACTTGGCTACAAAGATCAACAGCAGAATTTCTGTTTTTTTGGGGTGGTGGTGGTGATGCCATGAATAACAGGCTAAGAAAGACAAGAAAGCCAAATAATTTTATAACTTTCACTTAAATAATTAAGTACTGCCTGTCAAAATTTTGGCTTATGGAGTAGCAGGAAAATTTGACTACTTTTGACATTTTCTTCTCAATTCCTTAGCACGGGGCCTTAGGCGTAAGGCTCCTAGGTTACTTGTTTAGAAAGCTATATGGTTTGGGGAAGCCACCATAAAGGTGACTTTTATATTCCTATAAATATTAGTCATTTACCTATTTGATATAGTTTTGGGAGAAATGGTTTGCATATCAAGATATGACATGACAGACATGAGATAAAGAAGGTGTGTAGGTCATGGCTTAAGATTTAATATCATTCCATTTTTAAGTGCATTTTCTAAAAAGTCATTTTTTCATTAAAGGACTAGTTTCTAATTGTAAATCTGCCAATTGACAGCCCCAGTTCATGTGATACTCAATGAATTATTCTTTTCTATTTTGTTTGGTGATTGAAGCCAGGGCCTCATGTATAATCAGCAAGTGCTCTCCCACTGAGCTACATCCCTTGCCCCTCAATATATGATTGAAGCAAGAGAACCGAATGTAGGTCTTACAAGTCTTCTATTTGTAATAAAAGTAAGTCTTTTGTCTTGGTAACCACATTTAACCTTCTCTACCATAAATTCGTGCTGGAGTTCACAGAAGCCATTCATGTAGCTAAATACCTCTGAAATATCGAAGTGGAAGTCCAAGGTTTTCCCAGGCAACTCCTTTGAAGCACTCGTCCAGACTCGATGGATTTCTATCTTGGAGAGGTCGCTGTGCTGGTAGGAAGGTAATGCGAGGCTGGCTGACCGAGAAACAACCAGTTTCAGGATATTCAAAGCTTCTCTCCAGTGAACACTCTGCAGGAGATCAAACATTGAGGGTTAAAAATAATTTTAGAAAGTTATGGTCACATTACTAAAAATTCTTAAGCCTTATCAGAATTCACTGATTTAAAAAATACGTGAAATTTTATAAAGGCAAAGTCAGTCAAAAAGACCATTTCTGTATAAAATGAGCTACATTTTAAGGCAACAAGAATATTCAAAAATACTCATTTTGTGAATATTTAAATAAATAAGAATTTTAAAAAATTAACATATTTGCTAAGCAGCTATATCCTCAATAAAACAGCCCCAACCTATGTCATTCTGCTGAGAGTTCATTCTTTCTCAACAATATCCCTCTTCTGGTTCCAGAGTTTTGGGTTTTTCCACTTTTCTGGGTTTTCCTGTTCCATCTGTTTCCTAGGCATCCTGATCTCTCTTTCCTCATTTTTGTTTTCCTCACTATCTAATACAAGAACCTGGGACTCCCTCTTAAAATCTTCTTCCTTCCTTTCCTCCAATCATTTGTTCTCTTCTCTTCATTCCCACTTACAGTTCAGCTGATCCTCTCTGGACCTGGTTGGTCTCTTAACTGGTCTCAGTATAGCTACCTTAGGATCTTTCTAGAACTCTTCACAACAAGCTCCTCTGAGGGCTCCCTCTGGTGGACAGGCCAAACCCCAGGCTGGAGTTCCCCAGTGCAGGGTTTCCTTTCTCTGTTCCCTCATCATGGGAAGCCATTCTTCCTGTCAGTGACTACCAACTTCCTACTGTTCCTTCACAGGTCAGTTCATTTCATCATTTTTGTTTCTGTGACAAACCCCCATCAGACTAGAATTGTGGGAGAGGTTCTTCTCTCACAAAAATATTGAACATAGATAAACTGAACTGCTATTTTTATAATAATAAAATAAATGAAACACATTTCCTTTCATGTTAAGTTCTACACAAGGAAGACTGGTTTAAATATGAAATTAGCTACCATTTGGCCTAAGAAACTGAGCAGCGGAGATAATCCACAGGCATCCAACAAAGTGAGCATACTAATACATGTAGGAAATGAGCCATATGATTGATTAGTACAAAGGTGTGAAACAATCCTGTCTCCTTGACTTTGGAAACCAAATGCCTACCAGGTGGCACAACTGTTATAGACAGCTGGAAAGGGGAAAAAAAAGACACTTGAAAAATACTTTTAACATTAAATAATCTCTCTAAGAAATCTCATTGGTGATATGAAGATGGAAAGGAATGTCTAAAATTTACTGTACTTTACGCTTTGGGCAATGATTTCAACTAGAGAAAACCTAATGTTTTTCTTGGATTCCATAACGGACTAGGTAAAAGCCTGAGAAGAAACAGGAGGAAATAAGATGTGGAGAAGACGTCCATGCTGTTGACCTTGCTCGGTGCACTGAAGCCCTCAGAGGCTCTGCACCGCTTCCAGGACCTGGGTCTCCCTTCCTCTGCCTGTGGTCATTTGTTTCAGATGAACTTCCAGGCTGTGTAGCCTTTTTCTGGTTTTGTCTGCTCTTCTGAGATATACCTACATTTCTGTTTCTTCCCTGGTAGTCTCAGGTAGGGCTTTAAGGTACTTACTGATGTTCACAAAGTATCCTGCCAGGCAGGTTGGCTGGTGCAATGGAACAAACGCGATGGCCTTGGAACCAGTTTGAAACAGCAGTTCTAAGCTTTTTAAACTGAGATTTTAGCATCTGGATCTTGCTTTGCTTTTATTAAAATATACATAGAAATAGCAACTAATATAATAAACTGGACACTCTTCAGTGTCCAGTTTAGCACTTTATTTATTCACCACACTGATGGAATTTTTTTTGAGACAGGGTCTTGCTTTGTAGTTCAGTCTGGCCCTGAGCTCACTGTGTAGTCCAGGCAAGCCTCGAACTCACAGCAATCCTCCTGCCTATGCCTCCCGAGTGCTGAGATTACAGGCGTGAGCTACCATGTCCGGCATTGTGTTTTGTGGTATTGATTGCTGGTGGGCATGAGTCACCATGACTGGCGTTGTGGTATGTGGTTAATGGGGCTCGGATAGGGACCTTGTGCTTGTAAGGCTGACACCAGAATTGCTGAGATAGATCCCTGGCCCTGGAATATTTTAAAGTACATGTATGCAAGTTTCTTTTTTACTACAGTGTTTTTTCACACATGTACTAAATTTTTTGTGAGGAATTGAAAGTGTAAATGAAGACCAAAATGTGTAATAGATATTATGAAATATGAAGAAAATGTTCAAAGGGGAAGGAGAGCTGGTGGGGCTAGGGGGAAAAAAAGGAAGGAAAGAAAACATTAAAGGTAAGAAGGAAAGAATGGAAACAAAGCTTATATAATGGGGGAGGGGTAGAAGGGAGGGCAGGGGAATGGGAAAAATAAGAATCAAGAGAGATGATACACAGGTACAAATTCTCAATGAGGAATGTGATCATAAGGCTACCCAAACTGTACCAATAAACTAAAAAAACAGTCTTTTGCAATGTGTAACAATTGGATTTGCTTTGGGAAATTGGTATATGTACATCTCCTATCTTGATCTTTTTGATACCTTTCCACTGATCTTTTCCCTCCTCCATCTCAAAAGTCTGTTCCTTCTTCCCTACCATTTCCCCTTTACTTTAACTAATGATATTTTTGGCTTCTTATTAAGAGAAACCTTGTGACATTTAACTTCCTGTATCTGCCTTTATTTAACCTTACAGGCTCAAGATCCATGCATTCTCCTAAAATATCATTTCATTCTTTTTTATGATTGAATAAAATTCTGATATACACACACATATACACACACACACACATATATATATATATCTATATATCTCACATTTTCTTTATCGATTTATCTGTTAAAGGGCATCTAGGCTGTTTCTAGAGCTTTGGCTGTTATGAATTGTATCACTATAAATGTGGGTGTTGCTGTAATATTACAAATTTAACTCTTTTAGGAATATACCCAGGAAAGAACTAGTTGGATCTAATGGCATTTCTAATTTTAGTTTTTTAGGAGTATCTATCATACATGCAAGTTTCTTTACCTTAGGGCTTCCCCGCTAAGGTAAAGGTGATTTTAACTGCTTGTACATATCTATCCCCGAACCTGGCACACACACAGAGGTTCCTGTCCTCTCTCCTAGGAGATGGTGCTACAAAAATCATGTGCCTCTCCTTCCAGGTAGGAAGGCTTTTACCACAGGGGCTGTGAGCCCCATAGGGCAGCACTGTGTCCCCTGAGGGCTGGAAATTCAGCAGGGCCCTGCTCTCTCTTTCTTCTCTCAGTTCTACTCAGTGTGTCAGGAACCAACGTGTGGACAGGTGTTCATGTGGTTTTGTGCCAACAGAGGCTGTAGGCAAGCCTCAGCCCTTCTGGAATGACGCAGGTTGAGCAGCGAAGTACTGCAAACACTCACCTGCACGTATTTTTCAATGGTCTTCAGAACTTCCATATTGAACTGCTTGACAGGAACAACAGAGAGGTCCATGTAGCTGAGCAGACTATAGATCACTTGGAGGAGGGGCTGCTGCATACTGGGCAGGCCTTTCTCTAGCAGCTGCAAGAGGCAAATACAGGCGAGTCAGCTCTACATTGGACTTTCATACAGAAGCACCCAGGTTCCCAACACCTCTCCCAAGCATATTCCCTTAGGAGGGCAAATGAAGCCCTAACAATTGAAGAAATGAAGATACTCTCAAGGAGGTGTTATAAAGACATAAATAGAAAATGTATTCGAAGAAACATGAGAAAATAAATCATAAAAGGAAGCACAGACGTCAAAAATTGTAAACTAAAACATAAAAATTATCAGTTAACAAATTGGGAAAGATTAATAATTGATAATATTCAGTATCAGTAAGGAGAAAAGAGGGCATTCTTAAACACTGGTAGAAATATAAATGGTATAATTTGGCAGTTGAGAGCAAGAGCATTAAATCATATTTTTGAAATAGCATTCATTTTTAGGAATGTTTCTAAAACCAGAGATAATCAGTAAGATTAATGTATGAGGTTTTCTCATGGTATTATTTATATGAAAAATAATCCCTAAATGATAAAGCATTGTAAACAACTTCAATGTTGGACATTAGGGAACAGAGTACATAAATAAGCAGTAAATTACATGGTAAGATAGTATGTAGTTAATAAACTCACACTTTAAAAGATAGTAAAGAGTATTAAATAATGTTAAGTCGAAGAAAAACTATCACAATGGTTTGTGTAACAAATGATGGCAACATTGATGTGAAATGTGTTATACAGAAATAACACTAAGAAATAAAACATCAATGTTTTAAAATAATATAATTTAGATGTTTTTAAAAAAATGTTCTGTTCCCTGCCAGCTTTCTCTTGTAAACATGTACTGCAAAATCAATGATGGTGTCCAAAAGAAAATAAATATAATAAGCATCATGATAAAAATTTATTGTTTAGGGCCGGAGGGTTAGCTCAGTGGTTCCAGCGCCTGCCTCGCAAGCGCAAGGTCCTGAGTTTGATCCCCGGTAACCACATATAATGCTGGGCGTGGAGACACGCCCACCAACAATCAACGCCGCATACCATGATGCGGGACGTGGTGGCTCACGCCTGTAAACCCAGCACTCGGGAGACAGAGACAGGAGGATTGCTGAGTTCGCGGCGGCTTGCCTGGGCACCATAGTGAGCTCAGGGCCAGCCTGAACTACAAAGTGAGACCCTGTCTCAAAAAGAAAAAAAAAAAAATTATTGTTTAAATCAGAGTGCAGAGAAATGACCCAAGTAAATGCTATAAAATTCTGCATCAAAAATGGCCAAAAGAAACAAATAATCAAACAAACAGTCAACTGAGCAATTAACAAATGGGAAAGAAACAATTAAATTTGTTGTTTGGAAAAATGAGTATCTTCACTTGACAGGAAATGTATAAAAAATAATCTGAAAGTATTTAGAAAAAGTATAAAATTAAAGAATGAATGGAATGATAAAATTTAGTCAGGATAGTGGAAAACAAAAATATCTATACATAGTAGTGTTTTAAATGGGTAAATTCTTTGTGAAGACTGGTCTTTTCAATTTCTGAGAACCTGGAGGACACACAGTATGTTCTTTGCATGGTTATATGGTGGGAAATGGGATCATTTGATGTTAGCTAAAATGTCAACATAATGACTTATCTGATAAAAGGCATGGCTCTATGAATCATGCTAACACACGGAAACAAACACACAAAGTTAGTATTAACTGAACAGCCACAGCTATACAAAATTATATGTGCACACATGGCCAAACTGGAAAATACATGTAAATGACTGAAATAGAAGTTTAAATATATCATGTGCGGTGGGAAGATGGGTTAGTTCATAAATATATTTTCTGATGATCATCTTGTGCGATGAGCGATGTGAACCTTGCTTGTGTGGACAAGTGTGACCAGGTGATACGAGGGGTCCTTATGAGGAGTGTCTAAATGTGGGGCAATTAGTGGAAGGAAGAACAAAACGAATCTGGAGCCAAAAGTAGTCTGAATGCAGGTCCCTCCAGCACGTGAGGCTCCTCCAGGACCCTCTGTATGTGCTGGAGGGAGAGAGCTCCATCTGTGTACATACTTTCCATCTTCTGGAGCCTTTGAGAAAGGGTTGATTTAATAACCTGGACTGTGATACAACCAGAAGGAAAATTAGGATAGATTACCTCCATCTCCTTGGCAAAGTCTCTTTTAAGAGGTATGGATGCAAGACTGAAAATGCTAACACAAATTAACCATTGTCTATAGTTTACCGCATTGAGTTCATGATTTGTTGATACTGGAGGCACTAATGAGCTACATGTCATCACTTGGCTACTGAATGCTATACACTTGTAGCACTGATGGACACGGAAGTCAGAGCAGGGGTTTGTAATGAAAGCTCTAGAGATGTATCTGTATCATAACAAAACTCCCACTTGGTTTTATCAATGTAAAAGGCAAATAAAAGCTTTATTTCAGAATGTGTATTGCTAATTAGTTCAGAGGAAACAACCATTCAATATGCTAAGCTGCACAATAACTCCTCATGTAAGACTTGATCTTTGAGAGCAATTAGGATAAAATTTTCTCATTCCCACCATCCTCCGATAGATGTGAATACAGTAAGCAGGAGTTTGGGCTTTGGGCCGAGTAGACTGAGGTTCACCTTCAACTGGGGGAAGTTACTTCACCTGAACAAACCCCAGATTCTTCGTTGGAACAGTGTATATATCACTGCTTTGTTGTATTTATAACAACTCCATGAGCATCTCTGATAACATATTAGGTACCAGGAAAGAGAAACTGAGTGTGTATTATCAGTTCCATGGAGGCATTTTAACCATGGAAGCTATAATAGATGTTATTCTTCATTTACTAGCTTACCTCTGCCAGGTAGGTCACCATATTCAAGGTGATGTCCGCATAGGCTTCATGAAGGTACCGGCACACCACGTTGACCCACGTGGCACAGTCCCTCGTGTAGCTGTGTGTTTTATAAAGTGTCATAACATGTGCAAGATTGGAAAGTTTAGGGTTTTTCTCTTCCAAACAAACCTTTGAAGATAAGAAAACCAGTGATGGCGAAAGCATTCCAGTGACCAGGAAGCCAGGTCAGCACTTTTGCTGTAAGTCCTGACTGTCTGAAAAGTAGCTTGGCCCATGTTTGGGTGGCTCCAGAAATGCTTAGCTTACTAATTAGCTAATACAGTCTTCATATTTTTTTCAGTTTTTTCTCTATCCCCTCCTCCCTGGCATCCCTTCCTCCTTCTTTCTTTTGCTGCGCACACATGCTCTACCGCTGAGCTACATTCCTACCTCCCCCTTGCTCTCTTAAATTTTATTTCAGACAGGGTCCTGCTAAATTGCCCAGAGTGAACGTGAAATTCTCCTGCCTCCCCCTCCTGAGTAACTGGAATGACAAGTATGTGCCACTGTGCCCAGCACCACTTGTTCTTCTTCTTAAGGACAAGAAAGAAGACAGGGTTTATCAGCCACCCAGATAGACACATTACTACTAAAAAATCAGTGCTTTCTGGGCCTTCCCAAGGGCCTGCATGGACCTGTCTGAAGGTGGAAGCATACTTCATACCTGGGCAATCCTTTCAGCCACGTCCTTACAGAACTGATTTGGATTTTCGAAATGCTGGATCAGCTGGGGCAGGAGACACAACACATTCAGTGGAAAGCCTGGGTTAGGGAAGATACAATGGAGACAGCTGAATGTGGGGTGTTTTAACAGCTAACAACGGGAAGGCATGTTACGGATTTTATCCTGAGGAGATGTAAAAACATTTTGGATGTAGCTTAAATATGGTTTAAAGCAAAATCCTTGAAAATATATATAACTGCAATGCCACCAGTTATAAAGGAGGCATGGAAGCAGCTCTGAATTGCTACCATACAGCGTTAATCTTGGTGTGGTTCGTGAGTAAGGATGATCGGCACAGATTTTATTGGTGGAGACTGAACTGAGTTGAAGCACTGGTTTGAAAAGTGTATTTTAAGAAAATTGATGTGGGAAGACATAAGCCAAGTGATTTAAATCTTAGGTGCATAATCAAAAAGACTTTTTTTTTTTTTTTGCTTTTTTTTGAAAACAGGGTCTCACTTTGTAGTTCAGGCTGGCCCTGAGCTCACTATGGTGCCCAGGCAAGCCGCCGTGAACTCAGCAATCCTCCTGTCTCTGTCTCTGCCTCCCGAGTGCTGGGATTACAGGCATGAGCCACCACATCCGGCATCAAAAAGACTTTTTTTAGGTGACAAGTAATGGATTAGTATCTCTGAGTTGAAATCCAGCCCATGTAATGAATGGGTGACTTGTCATGGTACTAAAAATCTGGTATGTTGACTTGGCTTAATTCAAAACAAGAGGAAACCAAAAAACTTTTCAGGAGAAAAAGAAAGGCAAAGAAAAATTAAAAATTTGAGGATTAAGGAAAAATGGGAAGATATCTATATAAGAACAGTGGGATTACTTAATAGGATCTGCACTATTATCTAGAAGGCATAAAACACTAATATCTTGTGGCGTGAAGTACTGGGGATTCAACACAGGGCCATCACACTGAGCTACATCCTTAGCCTTTATTCTTCATTTTGAGACACAAACTCACCATGTTGCCCAGGCTGGGCTCAAACTTGGGATCCCCCTACCGCAGGCTCCCAGGGTGCACACCTGTAACCCCAGGTGAGCACTACCATGTTTGCCCTATATATAATTTCTACCTGCTTTATGATATTATCTTGATACACTTTAGAATACAAATAAAGACTGAGTCCAAGCTTGGGGAAGGAGTGGTTATGGAACCCTGGCTCCATGCATGGTAGGCAAGTGATCCACATTAAGCTATACCCTTAGCCCCATTATGTAGTATTTAAGAGAAAAAATTATCCCCAAAGACACATTGCCAAGAAGAATTTTCAGAAGCAGAAAGTCCACATTATCTTTTTACCTTAAAGATGAACACATACTACTAGAATTGTAAGAATGGAGGACGTTGGCCTTACCAATGGCTTGGGATGAATCTACCATGGATACTTTGGACACTGGTGTCAGCAAGCTGAAAAGCTGCAGGGTAAGGTCGGTGGTGGTGAGCGATGTGAATCCCTTCAGCAGCAGCTGCTGCAACCCTGAGAAGTCAGCCCACTTGAGCTGTGCCTGGAGTTTCTCGAGCTTCTCTCGGTTCTCAGCTTTGTCCAGTGGCATATGTGCCAACAGTCGATTCAACAGCCTTAAAGCCATTAGGTACTCGAATTCAAAGTCAGACTCCATCAAGGCCACTGTGACCCAGAAGATGGTGGCCAACAGATTGGTGGGATGGTTTATGTGGGATGGATCTGTGAGACTGTCCTTCAAGGAAGACGAACTTCTGGTTTTGGAGGAGAGGCCCTGCTGGGTACACGCCTGAATTCTGTCTAGTGTAGCACTTCGAGGTGGGTCAGATGATCGGTCCACAACACCAAACTTCTTGGGCACAGAGAAGCTCCTTTGATGGCGGCTCCGCTCTGCTGTTGTGGTATTGCCACTGGCAGCCCCAGGGTTCACATTCAGCTGCCCTGTGCTTTTTCTGCTTGCTGTTAGTTTAGTGCTAGAGCTTAAATCTGGTGATGAGGAGCTGGGTATAAAAATAAATAAGTTCAACAGAACACAACAGGCTTAAGTGACAAATCAGACTTTCAGGTCCACTGAGAAACTTTGAAGGAAGGAAATCATTCTTTAGAAATACTACATTCTATTCCTTCCCCTCATCACATTCCCACACCAAGTTTCCTATAGAAATTTTCCACTCTATAAAAGCTGTCCTACTTTCTAGAGCTCATTTGCATCTACAGGTGTTCATGCCAAAGAGAAGATCCGGAATTTGTCTATCTGTGATCTATTGATTTCACTTATTAAATATGATACAGAAAGAAAATAAAAGAGCGTGTATAAAGGGGGTGAGGAGGGGTGGGTGGGTAGGGATATGGGTAAAAATGAGAATTAACTTGTGTCATATACTGGTACAAATTCCCCAATGTTATACGTGATTTTGAGATGTATATAAATTGTACCAATAAAGAATTCAATTTAAAAAAAAGAAATACTACATTCTATTAATTTTTTTCCTTATTCTTAAACATAAAGCTATGAAAAAAAACTTAATAAGAATAACCTCCAATAAAATAAACCAAAAACTAATACTGTATGGGTTCTACTTATTTAAAGCCTAAGAAATTAGCAGTTTACTGATGTTTCATTTTTTTGATAGAATTTGTATAGAAATAATTATGAAATAAAATATATCTAGTAAATACAAACTTCTATTATTCTGTCAACTGGCTGATCAGACTAGAAGTAGAAAGGATACTATCAAAAAAGAAAAAAATAAATACATCAAAGACTTTTTCAACTAAATTCATAAAAAATTATTTCCAAGTCTGCTCAGGCTAAAAGGTGTCTTTATCAACATTCTTATTAAATTTTTACTGATTTAGACAAATCTGTAGATTAAGATAGATAAACATGTAAATGTTAGTGATTAGCTCAAAATTAGCTTTCTAAAGAAGAATGTTCAACTTAAAACAAGGCCCAAAAGGATACCTGTTAAGCTTTACTGACTCAATTTCAAGAAACATGAGCTTCAATTAGAAATGTGA